>JAXCGZ010007834.1:17500-62500 GCA_037179515.1 Halocaridina rubra
CTCTTAAAGGCTACTCCAATATGATCACGTGATCCTGACGTAAGACGGATCATGCGTTCGATTTTGTTCTGTACTCAAATAAATCAACTTGGGAAAGGCCATTCATCTTTACGATGGATACTGTTAATAAAATAAACCATCACGGGTGTATTACACATTTAACACTAATATCTTATAGTCAATATTACGTTTTAAATTGCGAAGAAATTAATGTTTTTTGTGAGTGAGCAGAGCAAGTGAATGACCTTGAGTGCCTCTCATATATTGCACATGCGTCTCTTGACATTGGTGCCAGTAACACCGTGTGGCATACAGAAGCAAATATGAAGGTGAACGATCATAGACAGTGACCGGAATATGGGCATCAATTTAAGCTTAAGATTAACCAAATGAATCTAGTTTTTACAAAATAATAATAATAATAATAATAATTATTGTTATTATTATTATTATTATTATTATCTAAATGCAAGAGAAAACTTTCAGTTTTTTTAAGGTCATCCCCAGTTATTAGCATGGGTAGGCATTTATTTCTGACTTCTATTTATTACTCAGTGTACTTCTTAATTTTTATCTATAAAAACTGATCATTTTCTCTTAAATGAAGCGCATAATAATAATAATAATAATAATAATAATAATAATAATAATATTCTATCTATATGGAAGAACAATAATTTTCTAGTTTGGTTGGTGACTAAGTTAAAGCAAAAATGCATGACTCTCTTTGGAAAGAAAATACAATGGAGGAGATTCTGAATCCCCTCGCTCCGCCCCTATTATACAACTTTTACCAAACGCCTAACTAATATCATTCTTATATATTCAGCTCCTGCAGTCACTTCTTTTAACGCAAATGCGACTCGAAACGATTTTCATCGCATATTACTGCTCTCAACATATCTTCCATGAAATCAACGTTTGTCAGATACGGAAACAGTGCGATTAACCAGATGTAATTAGAGCAACGGTCAATATCCACAGACAGTCAGAAAGAAGATAAACATTCTACCAAAAATAGATTTAGGTTTCTATCGAGAACTTTTGAGGGACTTACTATGTAAATTCTGTCTTTGGTTGTCTTTCGAATGACCTTGCGAGACGTGAGTCCGATGTTCACTCACACCCTCCTCACGAACGAAGCTCCCGTTTTATTGATCCCCGAGAGAAAATCTAACCTATTCCTCTCCCTCTTCCCTACCCCTGCAAGCATTTCTCTCTCTCTCTCTCTCTCTCTCTCTCTCTCTCTCTCAATTGTCCTATTTCGTATATCCAGCACGTTTCACAAGCTGTATAACGAAGCCCTACGTGACGTAAGGGATGTAAACACAACCCCATTCGTTCCCCCGAATTTTGTTGGGATGTATCTATTCCTAATTCACCAGGGAATCAGCAACGTTTAGTGCATTCAGAGGCTTTCCACTAGCCATGGCTTTTGCAGTCACATAAAACTGAGCTCTTTAGTATAGTTTCAGGATAATTTGTATATTGGACTGACTGTGTTGGCAAAAGTTTTCTGAAAGCAGAACATTTTACAACTGTCATATAGGAGTTTAGAATTAAATATTCTTTACTCTTCATTATATATCGTTTCACAATCTAAACAAATGAATGTGAACATTTTATCTCTCCCCCAAAATTGGAACAGGGAAGGGTGGGGGTGTTTGAAGCTATTGCCAAGATGCTACTACTGTAAGTGGTCTGAGGAAAGACCATCGAAACACTATTCTATTTATGTCCAGTGCCTAGCAACAACATAAAACTCAGCTTCTGGCTTTATACACAAACATCCTATGCTATGCGGAAGTCTGTTAAAAAATAAATTCCATATTTTAATGTAATGTTACGAAAAGAAAATAAAAAGAACGTGCTGGGCGATATGGGCAAATGATATTCAAATTACTCACATGGACTATCAGATTATATTCTGAAATTGCCAAATATTAGATCCACGTTTTCTATTTATTGGAATGTTCTCCTAGTCCAAGAGGAGAGTCAGTTAAATCACTCAGTTCAATTAAAAAATGGACATACGAGAGGGTAGATCATGATTTAATCGAAATGTTTCCTCCCTACCTCTACTTTTCCAAGAAAGTATAGAATATGGAGTCTTGTCTATCCATTCTATAGTTTCAACCTAAACCATACAATGGGTAGCGACACATTTAAAAGTAAAAAATTGTTAATGAATATTTAAAAATTGCATGAAAAAGCCTAAAATGCAATTCTCGTATTCTTTCAGTACTACGGTCTAGAACACTAGACTATCTACTATATTTAAGTTCACGAAAAACTTATCTGTATCTAAATATCATGTTTTTTTTTTTAGCTCAATTCAGATGCCAATTTTTGTTCGTTGATATAGGAAGTCTTCGTTAATGTATTTATAATAAGTGTTTAAATGTGGAAGAGAAGGTTTGCCTGTGGAGATGAGTTATACTGTAGTCACAGCACTCGACTATTTGTTTATTACACATATTGACCTAGTACATATGTATATTATACTATTATTTCGAAGTAACACAATTTAAAAAAAAATGATTTATTATTAAAGTTTTCACCTCATACACATTCCATTTATTTCATAGAAGGTATTACAAATAATACATATAGCACAAATATCCATTTATTACACGATAATTATATCAAAAGGACAGGGGCGAATAACGTACAACATAACATTCTATATAGCCTGATATTAAAAAGAAATGCATTTGTTTAGGCTATTAGTATATACAGAATGCAGTTTTACTATTCATATGCACTATATATAAATATACACCCTATACTAGGATCTTATCGAAAAGCGAGTCTACAGCATACATCAATTACCTATCTATTAAAAGAAAGCGAATAACAAGAGAAATTTCATAGAGCAATGATACACGAGTAACATTTTTTTGTTCAAAAGAATCTATTCCAGAGGTAACCCTAAATACAGGTTATTACATGGGTGGTCTGGCATCCATAACGTAAATTACAGACTGCGAATACATTTTTTTTCTTGGGATATGACCATACTTTGTTAGCATTTTATGGTATCAGTTGAAATGAGAATCCTCCGAGTGTCAGCGACAATTTTTTTTTCGAATATTTTAATAAGCGTGATCCTTGATGAAGAGACCAGCGTCAGCAGCAAAGCCCTTGCACGATCCCCACTCGTACATGCCCTGCGCAGCAGCACCGTTCGCCTGTCGAAGAAGAAATGGGAAATTAATTTTTGGTAAAATGTAACTGAACTTAAAAAATATTACTTCATGACTATAGCATATGTACTGATAGAACTTGTAATGTAATTTTTTTTTAATTCTTCAAAAGACTGAGCAATTGCAATATCTAATAATCTTGCCCAATGTCAAATTAAGAAAATATTGAATCCTTAAAATACAAGTTAACTACAAAGACTATGGGAGGTTCATTCCCATATCAAGATCCAGGCCTGAAAAAAAAAATGCGTACTTTCTTTATTTAGCATTCAAAGTTTTATGGTTCATGAGCATCTCATATTTACCTTTGCTCTCTTTATAAGTTCATCCTGAGCCTGTTTGATATTCTCGTCTTTGCCCTGCCATGCTCTGAGAACGGAAGCTTGAAGGGCACGGCCATAACTGAAGGTAAGAGCCCATGGCTTTTTGGCGGCCTTACATCTATTGATGGCATCCAAATGAACAGTAGCCTCTTCCTCTGACTGTCCACCTGACAGGAAGGTCACACCAGGAACAGCTGCTGGCATGGTACGGGACAAAGCCTGGACCGTAGCCTAAGGTGAGAGATAGAGAACAGAACAATACTGGTGAACATTCTACATTTCTTTCGTGTATAGACATCTTATATGTTGTCAAGGACAGTAATGGAACATGGAATGAATATACAGAACTGTTTATTTGGAGTATGATAAGAAGGGCAGAGTTTCATTACCTTGCAAGAGTCCTTTTATGAGTAGAAAATATTTCAATCAATTATACATCGTGCTTATTACGTTCTGGTAATGGTACTCTTACCTTAGCAACTTCAGCGGCGTTAAACTTGGTAGGGCAAGACTGACCAGCAGTTACCATATTGGGTTTAAGAAGAGTACCTTCCAGATAAACATGGTGATCACTAAGTGCTTTGTACACAAAGGCCAGTACTTTCTCTGTGACCTTCTGTGCTCTTTCGAGATCATGGGTTCCATCTGGCAAAACCTAAACACAGAAACTAAGCTTGAGATGAGTATTTGAACAATATGTACAGTATATGAAATATATTAACCATTGGGATACCTATTAATCACAATTAAGACTTCATTGACCATAAGCAAATAATCTGAAGTATATTGAGATGTGATTATTTTAATTCACTTCATGTTCTTTTCAGTGTCATTATAATAGTGCAGTATTGATATCATGTGGTCATACAGAATGTCTTACACGTTCTTGATAATATTCTTCCAAAAATGTTATAGAAAATATTGTAACTATTAAAATAGTGTGCCTATTATAAGAATCCTAAACACAAATTATGGTTAAAACAATTAAATACTAAAAGGCTAAAATAGATTTTGCACATTCATAATTGCAAATGAAGATTAAAGGCATTTGATATTCATCTCTTCGCCAACACTTGAATACCAAACCTGCCTTACCTCAGGCTCCACAATAGGCACAAGACCATTCATTTGACAAATAGAAGCATAGCGGGCAAGGACGTTAGCATTTTCAAGCATAGCTTGGTAGCTAGGAGTGTTTTCAGTAATCTTAAGGACACAACGCCATTTAGCAAAATCACAGCCATCCTTTTTGTACTGGGCGCAACGCTGGGACAAGTCATCTAAGCCTTGGGTTGTGGTCTCACTCTCAGATCCCATCAAAGGCACCACACCTTTGTCTACCTGAAATATCATAGAAATGATAACCTTAATGACATTATTGTATAAGAATGGGGACTATATAGTAATCTGTTCCCCAGTGTAAGTCTTGCCCCCATGTGTAAGTAAATGTAAATTTCTCATTTGACGCTCAATTTTCATATGATTATATAAGGGCAATCTCGTGTATCTCTGAAACAGCCTTCATCACAGTTTGCGTACGTTATAATATTCTTCCTCTATGTATCCTTGTGATAATTAAAGAGCTAGGGGGACAGAGGGAGCCCTTTAATCCCAAGGTGCTATGAGGAGTGATTGTGCTATAATAGCTACTGGTTATTGTGTGTGCTTTGACTCGGCCACCCCCTTACAGGGGAATTGCGACCAATGTATATGTGTAAGTATCCATGTGAAATATAAGACAGTAACAACTGATCTCCTACCTTGATGCCTGGTATAATACCCTTGTCCCTGATGAGCTTAACGAATGGTGTACCATCATCGTGGTTCTGGTAAAGGGTTTCATGGAATAGGATCACGCCAGAAACGTTCTCTGCAAGACACTGGAAACAAAACATTACAGTTCAGTATAGTGTACTATATTGTAGAACCTCGTCGCATAATTACAAATTGTCACTTTTTACTATTATATATCAAATGTGATATCTAATATGCTCCAAGTAAACAATACTCTTCAGTCATTTCATGTTCCACTACTGGAACATGGAATGAATATGTAGATGATGTAGAATCACATGTAAATGCTTATCTGTATGTTATATATTCGTTGTAATTTCATAGACGGTATGTATACCTCTCTCTCTCTCTCAAAGTAACTTATATCTCACTCTTGTTCTCTCACCTTATCAGTTGTAAACAATAGCTGTCGGTATTTACGTCTGTTTTCATCTGTGTTTTCTACGTTGATGTCAGCAAGACGCTTGCCCATAGTGGCCACAGATTCGTCAGCAGCCAGGATACCTTTTCCTGGCGCTACGATGGCGTCCGCAATCCTTTTCAGCTCATGACGGAGGTTGGCGTCAGGATAACTAAAGTGGGTGGTCATGGCGACAGATCTGATATTGAATAGAGAGGGAGCTGAAATTATTGCGGGATAAATATAAGATTTACAGCCATTAAAAGGAGTGTGTACAAAATAAGATTTTTTCTTTTCTAAAATAGTAGTTTAGATTCTCAACGTTAAACTCTCTCTCTCTCTCTCTCTCTCTCTCTCTCTCTCTGTTTGCAATTAATTTTCAAGAAACAATAAAAATTATATCATATTTATGTCCTCTCAGTGAAAGAATTAATTAGCTTTATAATAATAATAATAATAATAATAATAATAATAATAATAATAATAATAATAATAATAATAATAACAATGAAGGTTGTCGAATAACACTCTCAACAGATATAAGTATACAGAATATTATTAAAATAATTTTAATCACCCTTGTTGCTTCTAATTTACTGTACCCTAAATACATATTGTATATACTTATACATTTTTTGGGTTTTATTGGACAACCTTCATTTGTAGTCCACGTTAGTGGTTGCTTATTGTTAATAATAATAATAATAATAATAATAATAATAATAATAATAATAATAATAATAATAAAACAATTATTATTATTATTATTATTATTATTATTATTATTATTATTATTATTATTATTAGTCGTTTTTGTTGTTTTCTATTGCAGTGGAAAACTGGTATTCGTACAAATAATTTAATGAAATATTTTGAGTTTTACTACTCAGCTAGTGTTGATCTGTTTGTTGATTTTATTCCGTTATTTATTATTATTTTTTTCCTTAGTTATATTCAAAACAATTAATAAATTGTAATGCAATACTGTAGTTTTTTTTTAATTACCAAAGTTCCTAATACCTTAAACATCATTGAGTTTTGGTTGTATGTTGATGGTAGACAAACATTCGAAAACTCGAAACATAGAAACTGAATTATCAAAACAATCTTGTTTTGTTTCTACAATAACGCTAATCTAATTAAGCATTCAGCTGGTGAACAGAAGAATCACAAATTATTGGATGAATATACGCCATGTGTAATATTCGCGTATAATTGTATAGTCTCTTTTTTGTGTACTTCTTTGAGAGAGAGAGAGAGAATCAATTCTTGTCCTCTGCGTGCCCTAGACCTTGAAACTGACTTTGGCACACATATAAAAGCTATAGCCCACTATGTGACTCCACCAAAATTTAATTTTTGAGCAACGTGCATCAAATGCTCATTAGTTACGACTAGTATTATATTCCTATTTTCAAAGTAACTGGGGAGTGATGAAATGTATCACAAAGCATGTGAAGAATTCTATTTTTGAACGTCGGAAGCTATGCGTGTATATTCCCAGGCACTATTTATAATCGCGCTGAGAGGGTCTCTGCCAAGGCTGCTCTCCTGGCAGGTAAAAATGACATTTTGTTTCTGCCACTGTATATTTTATGCAGATCTCCTTGAAAGGGTAACTTCATACGCACAATACTGAATTCAATATACCCCAAGATGCGTAATAACAGTATTATAGGGGAAAATGACGTTATACTTTGTACACACAAGGGATTATAACCAGACGTTACATTTTTAAAATAGATCGTACTGTGCATAGCCTATTGCCTACTAAAATAAGTTTTAAAGAATATTTGCTCGTGTGCCTTCTAATTTTTTTATCCACATAATCTATCGTAATTGGTCCACGTTGAAATTAAATGCACTGGACAAGTAAAAACTGATTAACGACAATGAAATGGAAGAGTAATTGTAACATACTGTAGGATAGTTCAGATACTATTGAAAGAAGGTACAATCAATATTAGAATTCAAGTCCTGGGTTTCCAACAGAATTATAAAAAAAAATATATATATATATATATATATATATATATATATATATACACAAATATGAGAACTTCTTCATACAGGTTACTTATAATACTCACTTGTTCAAGAGACAAAAGTTACATACACACACATATATATATATATATATATTATATATATATATATATATATATATATATATATATATATATATATATATATATATATATATATATATATATATATATATATATATATATATATATATATATATATATATATATAAAGTTTCAGTGAAAGCCTTACCAGTGTGGTGCCTCCGAGGTTTAAGCAAGGAGTGGTACACTTCACTGTCAGTTCATTGCTAATATTACCTCCTCTCTCCTTCAAACGCCCTTCTGTTCAGAAACTAACCAATGATACACGCCCTTCTGCTTCATTAGTGGATCCCTCCCAGTATTTCTTAGCTCAGTGGCTTCCCTCTCATGCAAGATAATCAGATATTTTCTTTCTCTTTTGCATAACATCCTTACTTTATTAGTTTATATTCTTGAGCTCAACGTCTGAAAGACTGATTTATCAACTAGGTCTGGCTTTCTTCATTATAGCAACTTTCTAGTAATTGTGAAACTTACTACTACTAATCAAACTAAACATATGCTTATCAAGCAACAAGAATCAAAGTTGGAAGAACTTTAACTAATTTTCTGCCAACACCATAGGTGACAAGAGTGCTATGGGCAGTTCATTCATCTCTACAGTGCCATTGCCAAGCCAATGGGAATTAAGGAATGTTTCTTACGGGGAGGGAAGGCTGTTGCAGATGAATGCCACGAGAAACATGAAAAATCAGTACTTAGGTTAGGGAAGTTGACATTCAGAACTGGGTTTTTGGCACTGTAGGCTTTGTAATACTAGAACTTGGATAAATTTCAATTAAAAACAATTCTAGGTATACCGCTGCCTTTACATTATGAATTTTTGTCTATTCTTAATTCATTTAGTAAATCAATGAACTTGAAATTCTTTTACAGGGCTGTTAACATATTATGTAAAACAATCATATCTCTTCCCAATTAATCATCTCTAGCCAAGCAAAGGAAATTATCCTGCATCATTTGTATCTATTAATTTTGCTATTAATTAGTGTCTTGCTTGAATTAAGAATAGCTATAGAAATGGTGAAGGTAATCAGGTCATATACATATAATTTTTTTTAATTTGTTTTTGAAAGGACAATCTGAAAGGCAGATTTAGCATACTCTATATGGTAAATTTTTTAAGTTAAAGCCAAAAATGGTAAGACGATACCTAGTTCTTCATAATCCAGATTGAAAAATTCCATTTTACCAGTGTTGAGTTTGCTCTGTCCAGGGAGAACTTCCTATACAAACAGAACTATGATAGTTGTTTTTGTATACACAAAATTAAGACACTGAGATTATTAGATTTTTTACAGGAATACTCAGAGGCTCCAGTTTTTCAAAGTTGTGTTTTCAAGGGAAGAGTCAGACATTTTATATCTAAAAAGGTCACAATATAGAAGAAAGGGACAAAATCAGGTCGTTTTCCACTCTGTCGCAATCATTGACTCTACTCTTAGATTTGTATACCTCATTTTTATTATTAATGAACGTTCAATGCAAGACATAACACAAAAAAAAAAATCGCAACTCTGTGATTGTGAAACTACTGGTACGTACGCATAGTCTGACTTTATTTGTCTCAAATAATAAAATGTCACAAATTTGCTAAACTGATGACATTATAATGTCTCCATATGCTGCTGTATATAAACTTAATAAAGAAAATATATAAGTAAATATATCATTCCAAATATATCAGTAAGAAACATACACAATTAAAACAAGAATCCTATTTATTAAAAAAAGTAGTCCAGTGAGGACAAATCAGATTATATTTTCTTTAGGGTTACTGAGAAAAGATAAGCAACTTACAAAACAAATATTTTCTTGGAAAAAAAAGAGATGAATTTAAAATACTTCCTTAACAATAATAGTAATTTTCAAGTAGTAATAATAAATATATTACAGTCCTTGATAGTAGTTTTATGAATTACATGTATTCTGATTCATAACTCATTATGCAACACATTTTTGAATACAAGTAATATGGCAGTCCTGTGATGTGGACTTTTATCAAATTTATATTATATGATACATTCCACATACACAGTTAACATATTTCCCAAGAATTCTGAGTATATATGCATTATACTGACGAGAAATAAATGATTCTCAGCTGTACACACTATGGACAACAGGTACTGAAATATTAATTTCATTTAACAAGTGTGAAAGGATTAGACAACTCTAGAAATAGTTTTCTTTAACCGAGTCAAAAAGAACAGACCTCTTTCTAAACAGCGTAGCAGGTTACTACATCCCTACTCTTTCTCTTTTCTATGATGAGGAAAATTTAAACAGGGAAACTGTAATTGAAAATTTGCCATAACTGCCTCTTTGTGTTGCAAAATATAATAAATATGGAGAAACAGCTCTGAATATTTGCTATAATTCAGTACAATCATCTCGTCACTATTCCAACTTGATGACTAAGGTTGGCTCATTTCGACTGTGGTATAATACAACACACACTTCAATAAAACAAAGTTTATATTAGTCTACAGTAAAATATACTGTGCATAGTGCATTTGCAGTAGTGTTTCAAAAGTCAAAATATCTTGATGCATCGTCTTTTGTATTATAGAGTGCACACAATGAGACAAACTTATTTAGATGTAAAAAAAGTTCAGGAAATACTAATTTCAAATAGTATCAATCTATCGATGACTTATATAAATGGTTATCTTGAGTTTTACTAGACTTGTATGTATATGTACTGCATGGAACAAAAAATTACTGGCAGAGGAGCAAGCAACTCATTTGAACTACGAAAAATTATTAGGATACAAACACTTACCAAAAAAAAAAAAAAAAAAAATATGCTGGTCTGGATACTATTCCTTGTGGGAAGTAAAAAAGAATGCCACACTTGAATTCCCTGAGTTGTAGGAAGAAACCTAATGGGAAAGGGAAGGAAAGCTGGCAATACTCCTTCCCCTATTTTATTTTTATATTGGAGTGAGAAAAAACCCTGATATAAAAGGAAAAATAAAGGTTGAGGTGGGTTGATACTCTTAAGTCAACAGTATTATTATAGCTGTAATTACCTGCTGGCTTTATTGGCATACAATCTTATATAAAGGAAGGAAAAAGTTACATAATGTCATATGATTATAAGGAAACTTATTCCGACTCTCATCTCAAATGGCCAGCACAGACCCCGTAAACACACACACCCATGACCCTTACAAATACAGTAATGGGCAAAATTTTTTGGAAGTTCTCTTCAAGATGATCATGCTAGTTCAATGGGAGTATTTTATCCTAGAAGATTATTAGAAGGAGAGGAGAAAAGTATTTATTTTGCTGCTTTGAGTATTTTGTTAATGAAGGCAGATTGAGGCAAGGGAATGAATATTTCTTATTGCACAGTCTTTAGTCCAAGAATATTATTTAAGGAAGGAGATATTCTTTTGTTTAACTGAAAGGGTATTGGTGAGAACATTCTTTTCTGCTGTCATTATATTTCTGTACACCTTTACTCATAACAATTGATGAGACTCTATAAATTGACTGAGCAACACAGCTTGCAATATACAATAATTTTTCAAAATATTTCACTTGTACAGTGCTGTAATATCTATAAATGAAAAATCTGAAGAGACTTTGGTATATAACTAATTACCGAATACTTAAGTATATAAGACTTAATAGTAAAATTCAAAGACAAGTAAACTTTGGGGAATGGATTTAAATTAAAGACTCCGCAACTTCCTCACTTATAAGTTTTGAATCATACAATTACTGGATGCATCATATCAAATCTTAACTGCTGGCTTACTCTCATTTCCCGATGCATGGTATCAACACTAATTTTTGGGTAGTTAGTAAAATAATGCAAGCACAAATGATATACTCGGTCATCTGACTATAAGGACAGACACAAACGCACTTCCACCACCTTAATAAGGCAATACACAGTTGCATTTTTTACATAAAGAAGTTGATACCGTAATTAATACAAAGTCTAATTTCAACCTTATTTACTTTCGTGAATCTACGGATTTAACTCTGTTAAATTACTACAGTACATTACAACATCACATTAAATCACAATACTGTATATAAAAACTGCTTGAGATTTAATTCATACTAAGTCTCTCTAGAGGATTCCTACACCATATGAAGTTGTAATACTGTATAATCAAAGTATAGCATCTAACTACACCCCTCTTCCTCTCATAAAAGTACATCTCAATATTAATTTCCATTCTTATACCAACATTAAAACTACCATAATACTTCACATTTTATTAGTTAACGGGTGCTTGCAATACGCAACCTGAGCTCTCATGAGTCATTCAGTAGTAAAAATTATGTATGTATACTTATTACTCTAGTGAGCATATACAGTGTCTTAAAAGAAGACTGCTCAGTAATAATACTTTTATTATTATGGACCTATTTTTCCTCAGGGCATAAAATGCTACAATACCATCTGCATTTACATTAAAATTAGGAGCTTTCAACTCATATCATGAGTGCCTTTAAACCGGATGAAAAGACTTTAGGATATGTATTCAATGCTTTGAATTTTAAGAAATATACTAATATTACTGTAGAATTTACTGCTATTCTTCCTGTAAATATTTCGTGTACTAACTGGCCCTATTCAGAATAATGTAAGATAGATTACAGTACCTGAAGTCTGAGTTATGAAGTCAATATGAATATAAAATATAAAATATCAGAGCTTAGTGGTTACAAAGCAATAATATTCTAAGTAATTCTCTTCAAGAAGAACAAACATAAAATGTAATAAAAACTTTAATCTCAAACTGAATTGTAAGACACTCTAACCCTCCAACAGATACTTCTTAATTGCATCTTGATCTCTCTGTAACCAAGCAGAATTGAGGCGGATTGTTTCAAGACTCTGTTGCACAGTTCTCTCGGTACCGGGAATCTGTCTATCACGGAAAAAGGTTTCAACTTCTGCTGCCATTTCCTCGGTTGCAAAATTTTCTGTGATATACTTGATTAGGCGAGTAACTAAATATCCACCCTGGAAGAAGTACACAAGTCTATATAACACTACAAGATGAATTGATTAATTTTTTTTTTTTTCTTTATGATTGTGACACCAGGACGGGCCAAAAATAAATTGTAAAATAAAACAGCCCTCATCGGGCCTGGGCACGAAGAATACATAAAGAAAAACAGAGATGGAGAGTGTAATGACTTGTCAGATGTGAAGGGATAAGAAAAGATGTGTGATGAATATTCAAGAATATTCAGTGTAGCTGTAAGCAAAGAAAAATGGAGATCCAATCAATTTAGTCATCATGATTATATAGGTCTAGCCATTCATGCTGAATACATTACAATTTTTAATGCTTTATATTAAAATGCACCAATTAGGAAGTTATAAAATCTAGTAAATACTGTATATGAAAATATTTTCTAAACATACCTCATATCTATCAACCAGCTCTTGGTGATGTTTTTTGAAGAAAGCCCAAGCAGCTGATCGACCTGGAGCTGTCATTGCCACACTTATGATCACAAATACAGTATCCTGGTTGCGTACTTCGCTCTGCAAGAAGAATGTGAAGATTCATATGATAGCTGTTTGTGTGTCACTAATAATCTCCATTCAAATGGGGGTGGACACAGACAGGTTCGAGCTGAGGGAATCAAGGCAGGATGACTTCATATATGGTTTACAAATTATAAAATCCATTTCCTCATTGATATCCTCATATATGAATCATATACAAGAATAGCACATGATGGTAAAGATAAATAAAAATTTTAAACATTTACACAATCGAGCTATATACAGCCATGATACCTTTAGAATTAAATATGGTAATTATATAATACAAGAAGCAAATTTTATTTTACGTACAGACATAGCAAATTGAAGAACTCTCTGGATGAGGTTAGGATCACGCGTAGCTCCCAGAGACCTGGAGATGCGATCCTTTTCCTCATGCAAGTCGGCTTCTCGATATAACTGCCAAAGAGAAAAGTAAATCCATCTTTGAGAAATGTTAAACCAATATATAAGTGGTTGTTAAGAAACTATATTACTGAGCAAATGAAGCCTTCTATGAACAAAATTAAATACAGTACTAATCATTATAAGATATAAACAATACCTGATAATAAATATAAAAAATTAACCTTTAACATCTGGTCGTAGGTTTTTTCATCTGCCTGCGAAACAACAGTCTTGTATACTGGTGAACGTAGATCTGCAGGGAGAGTTGCTGTACTTGCAACATGAGCTGATAATCTCTTCTTGGCTTCATTAACCACAGATTCATCACCATACAAACCCAGCTGACCCAGTACAAGTGATCGTAATAGTGTGTCAAGATGCTCTGCGTAAGAAATATGATATAAAGTTTAATATATATAGCTACAAAGGATGATATGTTCCTCTAAGAAACAACCTTGGAAGCTTAGGGAGGCTTACTCAAGCTTTTATTCGACTTTTTAAGCCTATAAATGTTCAATAGTTAAAGAGGTTTACTTCTGAAAGGGTGTCTATATGTAGGTCCAGCTGAAAGTTTTTCAAACTAGATACTTTGTAATATCATCCATAAAATATCTGAATGGTAACTTACTTTCTTCAGGCTTCGCTTCCCACCCAAGCTTCTGACCAATCTTTGAAAATAGTTTTCTTACAAAAGCAGCAAAGGAACCATGGAAATCTGTGTGGGAAATAAGCTGATTAAGCCGTGCTACACAGTTGTGCACAGCAGACCAAACTGTGTAGTCGATCTCGTCTTCAAAAGCTCGCAACAGTTTCAGAATTTCAACTGTGTTGGTGTGGCCTGCTTGTACCTAGAAATGAATAAAGTGATTGTAAAATATACGAGTTTTATCAATACGGGTTTAAACTTTGTTATTTTAGATTCTCCACCCACGGATGGGTGGAACGGGTCATGGAGGACCCATATGGGTTTAAGCTTTACATAAAATACATCAAAACAAGATTTTTCCATTTTAAGAATTCATAATTCAAGGACCTTAAGTTAAAGATTATTCTAAATACTAAATTTTGATAAAACTTTACTCAATTTAAGACTTAAATTACCATATAGAAATAAAGTATGAAACATTGCATAAAAAATGCTATGGGATATGAGCACTTTCGAGTATCCAAATTACAGAAACTATCTGCAGCTCTTAAGGCAAGACTGCATGTATCCTTAATAATTTCTAGCAAAAATAAAATACTCATTCACCATTGAGAAGAGGTCGTCAAACACTCCCAGTCGATCGAGAGGTGGTAGGCATTTTGAGGCTATAGCAGGAATCAATTGGGTCATCATCTCTACTGAGTACTGAGTCCTAAAAAATACCAAATAAATAGAAGCCATTAAAATTCTACTTATAGTTCTAAATATATGCTGAATAGATAAAATAAAATAATGTGATGAAAAGTACTAGAGATAAAAAGCTGGGTAACAGGGAATTACAACGTTATAGTATAACCCATGTGGAATATATATGTAGAAGTTTAGATATGCAGTATATGGATGGCCAAGAGAGCTGACAATCCACAGAGTTGAGAGGAAGAAAAGCTTTTGAGCGAAGTGGAAGGAGATTTCTAAGGAGAGACAAACACTGACTGACTTTAAAGAATAAGGCAACTGGTGCAGTAGTACTGCTTGGAAGAGCTATATTCTGACTATATGTGCCATCAGGGAAACTGAAGTTTTGAACAAGTAGTGTTCAAGAAAAAATTTGAGTTGGAGAGATGTGTGGAAGAGAAGTTTGGTTATAAAGAGTTTAATATTGTTAATGAAGTAACCACCTGAAGCCAGGAGTAAGAGCTAAAACAAACTAAGAAAGAGATGCTGGAATAGGGTGAGTAAGGTAAGATCTAGGATGGGCCTTAATATTCCACATGCAATATATAAGAGATAAGAGAAGTTGGTCTAGAGCAATGTATACTGTAACTCAATGGAATGACAGTGATCTAAGCAGTATTTAGAAGTAAATTTAGGGTTAGGCTCAAAGGGAAGCAAGGACATAATATGCTTTACTTCAAAAAATTTTAATTCTATTTCCAATCACTCTTCTAATTGTACTGCCCTACCAGATTTCGGTGGAGTAATTAAAAAGAATTAAATAGTGACTTTTTTGGTAAGACATGACAAATTTTCTGATATATGAAACAAAAATAAAAGATATGTAAATATGTCACCTGTAATATCCTACAGTGCCAGGATTTAGCTTTACCCAACTGTCTTCAGGGATGCCCTCAAGAACCACCTGAGTTGACTTTCCATCTAAAAGTACTTCCTGAATAGACTGAGAGGGATTCTTCTCTGTAGAAATGCTGATAGGTACCATCCACTGGCTCGTGTCTCCTGAAATGTTAAGATTATATATATATATATATATATATATATATATATATATATATATATATATATATATATATATATATATATATATATATATATATATATATATATATATATATATATATATATATATATATATATATATATATATATATATATATATATATATATATATATATATATATAATATATATATATATATATATATATATATATATATATATATATACATACAGTGTTACCCCAGTTATTCGCGCTTCCTGGTTCACTTTCTCACTCTATTGCGTTTTTTTTTTGGATAAATTATTATCTTATTTCATGGGTATATGCAAAAATATTAAAATATAAAAAAAAAAATTCTCAGTATTTTCATTTTTTTCTTTTATTGAAAAAAACATATTTCATTATCTAATTGATAAAACAAAACTATTTCCCAGCCTACAAATAATAAAACAGTAAAAAATAGTAAAAAACATAAATGTAGATAGATACGTTTATTGACCACCTCTTTTGAAAAGTACAGTATAATCTTTACAAAAGGAATATTTGGTCCAAATTACAGTGAATAAATACAATAGATTTTGTACGATCATCAAATAAGTAGATGAATTTTAAATTAATATACATTGTACTAATAACTGAATGATATACGTACGTACAGTATAACTCACAGTATTGCATCATACGAAATACTGTTCGATAGCGTACAATGTATTGGGGTCACAGCTACGTGAGCTAGCATATATATTTATATTTCCAGTAGTTTCATGATTTTATTGATAAAAAAAAACGTATTTATTAGCCTAAGAATAATAAAACAGTAAAAAACATAAATACTAACAGTATTGCAACATGTAAAATACAATACCTCTATCAGCGTTTCAGACAAAGGCTTCCACCATCTTCCATTGTCTCGCCTCACTCGTGTGCGCCATTCATGTTGTGCTTGTTATTATTAATATGTTTTGCTTGTGATTTTTTACTCGCATATTTTAACCTTTGCAATGCCTCCCAAGCATCCTTCATCTTCAAAGGCTTCTTGTAGTGAGCCTAAGCGGCAAAGGAAAATGTTAACCATTGTAGATAAAGTGAAACTCTTAGATATGTTGAAAGAAGGAAAAAAGTTTCTGGATGTCGGCCGCTATTTTATGTAAACGTAAAAATTATAGTAAAATATGGAACCTATTAATGTCAAGTCATCATCACCTCATTCATGGTAAGTTTTCCTATCAGTTTCATAAACAAATTACGTTGCTTGCTCTTATTTATAATGTAAAGGGTGTTCTTTTAACAGTACAGGGAGGGTTTATACAGTGTAAACGTACAAATACATTAAAATATCTATGTACATATAGGCTGATCTCTACACCACGGATTCCCGGGTTCGCACTGGGTCCCGGAACCGAACTACCGCGATAAGTGAGGCAACACTGTATATAATATTTATATATATATATATATATATATATATATATATATATATATATATATATATATATATATATATTATATATATTATATATATATATATATATATATATATATATATATATATATATATATATATATATATATATATATATATATATATATATATATATCTAAACCTAACGTTCACTGCTAATGCAAGGAAGGTAGACAAAAGCATAAAAAGATAAGTGAAGCAATACGGTTAAATCATATCCTGCATTCGTAATCTATTATCTCTATATCATATGAGATATATTTTGGCAGGAAAATAGATTCAAAGTGGAAGGAAATATCAGCTCCTCACAATATAATTCTTTTCTATCTCTTTTGGTCACCTATTACAACATGCAAGAAATTACAGTACAATTCTTTTTTCCTTCCAAAAAGTAAAAAGTATCAATTCTTTTTTAGTTATTTCTCCTGATAGGTTCAGCAAGGTGGTTTACTATAAAAAAAAAAAACAACAACTCACTTTTATCTCTCTCTGAGCTATAACATTTGCTCATGGTCATTTTAACATGCTGCATACAGTGCACGAGATAAAAACTATTGCCAACATTAACTTCCAGATTAAGATCCTTTATATTCTGTGTATTAAAATGAATAAGTCGCAGAACTTATTACACCATTAAATGGTGGCAGGCATCGAGTGTACACACTTATTGGCAGACCTCATACTCACAAGAAATAGACAAGACATGTATCTCTCTTAGCAAAATTTCATTACCAGATGAGACCAATGCTGTGCTTAATTGAAAACTCCAAGATATACACTATGACACTCGTGATAAGTAATGAAAGGTATTATGTATATTAGCCTACCAAGGGGCATTATGGCAGGGCATCTGGCCTTAATTCCTCAGCTCCAACCTGTCTGTGTCCAACCCAAAAATGGGGATTACTGGCTACACACAAAACTGCAAACAATATTACGTCAACATGATGTGTTCAACTGAATGCAATATGAATTACCTATTGATCCATCAGCTAGGAACCTTTGTTGGGTCAGAGTTAGAACTCGGTTATTCCCATCTTGATGGGAAGTGACTGAAATCATTGGAAAACCAGTCTGTTTCGTCCACGTGCTCATTACTTCTGCTACAGGTTTACTTGAGGCTTCACTCAAAGCAGTCCACAAGTCTTCTGTGTGCGTGTTTCCATACTGATGACGAGTTAGGTAAATGTTCATCCCTGTACGAAAATCCTGTAAGAGTGCAACTTTTTTTAATTTCTTATTACTAATCATATAAGTTATATGGCAGCCTCATGTAGAAGATGATAAATCTTCTCATTTTATTCATCTTCAATAAATTACCTTTAAACAGAAATTCTGATCATAGTGGAATACTTAGAGAAATAAAAACTGAAAAGTCAGGCTTGCAGCACTAACATTTAATTTTTTGAACTCTATATATATTGTAGTATGAATACTGTACATTCAAATCTCTTTTCCTTCTCTCAAGCCTTTGAAATTTAAAGCATAATCAGATAGAGAG
Organism: Halocaridina rubra; assembly: GCA_037179515.1. Lineage (NCBI taxonomy): Eukaryota > Metazoa > Arthropoda > Malacostraca > Decapoda > Atyidae > Halocaridina > Halocaridina rubra. Next base: position 36,634 of record JAXCGZ010007834.1, read on the forward strand.
ATATGGAGCTATAGAGTTACTAACTTTATCTCCTAAATAGGAATGTAACATCCTTATAACCGATGCTCCTTTTGAATAGGAGATGTCATCAAATATTTCATCCACTTCTGATGGATGTCCAACAGGTACTTCGATAGGATGGGAATTCTTGAGACAATCCAGCTCCAGTGCTCGAATATATGTATTGGTAACAAATTGTGTCCAAATGTCATATTCGGGGAAAAGATGATCTACGCAGAGGAATTCCACAAACGTTGCATAACCTTCATTTAGCCATAAATGAGTCCACCATTCCTATTGAAATACAGTGCACTGATATTAGATAAATGTATAAACGCATTCAGTTCTAGGCAAACTAATCTCTTAAAACAAAGGCTTTGATGCCTGCTCTTGGAACTTTCAATTGCAACATATTTACACAATATATTTTGCTGTAGGCGAGAAAGAAGAAATTTGGCACCTATATTCCTTATGAATCATAAGAGCAAACTAAAAGAATATAAGGAGCGAAAAGTCAGCAGTTCCACCCTCCCTCCCAGGATTATTTTCTAGCCACAAAACAAATGATAGAGGGGTGAGGTTCCATCGAGTATAATGCAGCTCTGCTGCATCCCTCTCCCTGTTCAGTTTTCAGGTTTCAAAAAAGATATATGATACCTCTAAAAGAAACAAGCACTACTTGATGTCATCTTGTTGCATTGAAGCTAAAAAAGCTATTAGATTCTTTTAAATACTCCAAATGAGAAAAAGTCTGTAGGCAGCAATCTCTCTGCCTAATGCAATCGGAGCTTTGGTGGATACTACAGAGGAAGTAATCGGTTTTACGTTAGACTCCCTTTTGTACTAAGACAGTGCCTTCCTGAGAAGGACATTGGTTTTGGCATGTGCGATTGCTACCCTGAGTGAAATCCTTTTCTAACTTTAGACCGAGACGGGTCATGAACCCTCGACTTTACAAATCATAGTCGCAAACACTACCACTTTGCCATAGTGACCAATGAATACTGCAGAGATAATTTATTTAAAAATAGCAAAGTATTGCATATTATTTAATTTTATACTTTAATATAATGAGAGGAAATTACTTGCCATTGTCACTAGATTACCAAACCACTGATGGGCTAATTCATGGCCAACTACTAAAGCAATCCACTGTCGTTGGCTGGCACTCGTATTATGAGGATCAACCAAGAGACAAGTCTCTCGGTAAGTTACCAATCCCCAATTTTCCATGGCACCTGTAAAGTAATAGATCATGCTCTTCAAGATGTAAAAAATTAAAATCAGCAATCTTAATACAGATACTCCCCAACTTACGAACGAGTTAGGTTTCAGAAGTCCATTCATAAGTTGTGTTTAGATATATATATATATATATATATATATATATATATATATATATATATATATATATATATATATATATATATATATATAAAACAAGTTGCTTAGATAAAAAGAAAGAAAAAAAAATTCTTTACAGTTAATACATAAGCAGTACTGTACTTAGGCTTAAGACACTGAACTTCTACATAAAACAAAGTATACAATATTAATGAATTTTAATACAGTAATAATAATGTGATAATACAGTACAGTACAGTAATACATACATCAATACATGGGCAGATAATGGGAAGGATTTTGTTCGTATCTGTGAATGTTCGTAAGCAAGGGTGTTTCTGTACAGCTTAAACATGGCAAATTAGTTTTTTTCGCAGGTGACTAAAGGCCAACAGAAATATCGTCTTACAATTTGTGCTATTAGTCCAATACAGCTTGTAATATTTATGCTCATTAAAACATACAAACTTACTGTACCTATAGTTCAGCTACATACAACACCTACATAATGTGTAATTTTTGTATAAAGAGAGCATAAAAAAATACACGAGAAGTTTTAGAAATGAAAAAACGCATAACATACCAACAGAAAAGTCTGCAATAGCTATAAGATCCATTTTTGGCAAGGGATAAGCTATCTTGAAGTATTCTTTGTAATAGGGTAGAACTTTAGTTGCTACTTCCAGAGCAAATTTGCCTTGCTCTTTCTTGCCTACAGGAGTATATACACGTACCTGTAGGGAAGATGTTTATTATTTATATTTCTGTACATAAGTAATGATTTATTCACTTTGCATGCAATCAGTTTTGAACCCAAAAAATTCATGCATTTCATTAAGGTTCTCTTAGCATATCTTATATCAAAACAGTTTAGAGAATAAATTGCCACTAAATCTAGGAAAAATTAATGGGGAATTTCTACTAAAAAACAAATAAGCAATATTGTGCATATCCCTTCCAACACTTTCTCCATCTTGGAATTAAGTGATTTGATAATACACTATCCTTTAATATGATATGGTGCATGTTACAGACTGTCCACTTGGAGTGCCAGTATTCTACAGAAAGATGCCTTTTATTTTGTGTAATATTCACAAGCATAGCACTTTCTTTTCTGCATTAAATTTAAAAAATATTTCAAGTGCCTTAAGTTTTTTAGACATTTAAATATCATATGTAACTTTAGTATGAATAGTACCAGTACTACTTTAGTAAACAAAGCGGTATGAAGGTAAGCTGCCACATCGTATGTGTTAGTAAGGCAGTACTGCATTATCATTCAGGGATAAATTTGATTAATATTATGCTGCTATACTGTACTGGACAGGTTTTTATTACATGGTACTTTATAACTCTGGTAATACTAAGGTACAAAATGAAGGTTGGGGCAACTCCCATGAAAAAAATGTTGTTGCAGGGGCTTTGTGATTACCTTCATAATTGCAAGTCAAATAATTCAAACAAACAAAAGAGTATATTCAGTACCTTGATACCATCTGAGGAGGTGTCTTCAACATAATCATACTCTCCAACAACAACAGCGACTAAGTAAGTGGACATAAGAGGAGATGTCGCAAATTTCACAACTTGTAGAGTAGGATCAGCTTCACTGGGTGCTCTGGATATTTCAGGCTGTAAAGATGCACATTATCATTTTTGTATCATATTTAAAAGAATTCACTATCATATGATAAAATGACTGTAAAACAAGGTACATGCAGACAAGGTAACACAGCCAAGGTATTGAAAAGAAATGATCTTCAAGGCAAAATTATAGCAATAAATTAATTACAGCACCAACATTATATTTTATAACTGCCACAGACACAACAAAAATACATAATCAAATAAGATAAAAAAGGTGAATATCTATTACGTAAACAGCTACCTGCATATACAGATAAAATTCACATACCATGTTTGAAAGAGGAACTCTGTCACTGGGTACAACAAGAGTTATATTAAAGGTTGCCTTTAGAGCAGGTTCATCCCAACATGGAAAGCATCGTCTTGCATCAGTTGCCTCAAATTGAGTGACTGCAGAGTATCGTTCTTCACCGCTTTCTCTGCAAAAGGTATAAAGGAATAATATTGATGTGAATCACACTTGCAACAAATAGCTGACGGTGATTTTGCAACAAAGAGAAAAATCAGTATTTTCAATACGCAAGGAACAACATAAAACTCGTACGTCAGTATTATTTTAGCACGATAATGTTTTTCAAAGGACAATTTATAAGACACCTTAAATTTTGGTGAGAGAAATTAATGTTTATTCTCTTCTATATAATGATGATAGCTATGCTATTCAAACATAGAAAATAAAATGTGAAAGATAATGTAAAAATTTAAGATACTTTCAATAAACAGAAAATTATGATTTATTTAAAAAAAAATATTTATATATTCTGTATCAAGGAAAGAGATGTCTAGATCTTGAGTCTTTTTTAAAATAAGGACTATATGACAAGATCATCATGATATACCAAAAAGTGCAAAGCAAATAAGTACAAAAAAGCCTGGTGCCCAGACACTCACGACGTGTATTTACTGCGGTACATTCCTTTCATTTTGTCATTTAGTTCTCCGTCGAAAGCCAAGCTTAGCTTTGCAGTCCCAATAGGTAAAGTTTCATTAAAGGTCAGAGTAACCATTTCTGTACTAGCAGTAATATCGGTTGTTGCTGGAAGCAAAATTTCTCCAGACGAAAGTGCCACTTTGATATCCCTTAATGTCAGATCTAAGGCATTGAACTTGATTTGCTTTGTTGCTTCTTTAATCTGAAAGAGTCTCCCATTACTTCTATGATAATCAGATATTATATCATAAGTTTAAGGCAGTGAATACTGAATGTTAATTTCATACATCAATATGAAAGGTCTCCTTGCATATGCAGTCTGAATATCATCTATGGGGCGTAAATGCCTTGAAATGAATACGAGGTACAACTTTATGGAACTGATATGAATTTGTTTCAGCAACAGCCTTCTTAAAACAGTTTTCAGTCTTAGTAAAGAACTTTGTTATGTTTGGTTCTATATTCCTCAAGCCACAGAGCAGAAGTAGGCAAGCAGTGCTATAAGTGGACAATTGAGTTTACGATAAACTAAAACAAAATGGAAGTTTTCTATATATCAAAGCTACCAATATCAATAAATTTCCTGAAGCAAAACAATAATACAGAACACAAGAATATAAATATGTAAGATCAATATAACTGAGGACAATTGAAATCATGCAAAATATTTATGTGTAATAATGTACTTGACTAGAAATAATAAGTTTCATATTAAACCCAATACTGATACAATGATAAAATATATATGTATAAATGACATCAAATACTAATAATACCCTAAACCTTACCTCTAAATCTATTTCTTCAGAGCCATGAAACACACACTTCACTAAGTTTGGCTGAAGTGTGATGATGTAGTTCTTTGGCTTGACATTTTCTGGAAGTCGCTCAAATGGCTTCGGCTCAGGCATGATTACACTTCAATCTGTGCGTGTATATAGAATACTAAATGAAAGCATTTAATATTAAAATATAAAACAACAGCTTTTCAATAAGGACAATGATCTATTTTAAGATAAAACTAGTAATTTTCATCTAATATTACCATGACATCCCCAGCACTGCATATGTAAGATGAGCCAAAATGAATATGATAGTTAATGGGTGCAGCAGGTATTCAGTAAATCCCTATATTTGGTAAGGTACAGGAAGCATATGTCGTTTATGCAACTTCGGACACTAAGGCTTAAATTTCACTTATCTAATTTGGGAATGTGGTTTCCCAGATTAAAAGAACCAGTCTAGGTCCTGAAACTACAAAATTAGGCTCTTGTAAAGAATATAGCGTACAGTTCAATTCCTCCATGCCTCCAAACTTACATCAAGTCGTTTTGCATGTTTATTTCACTGTTATAACACGCTCTAGATATACTAGTATTTTTCATTCAAAAGGCAACACTTTACTCACAAATGTTCTTAAGTTCATGCTAAAAGTAAAAATCAATATATTGGCTATCTAGTATTCTCTAGACAAATTTTTACATATGATGCCAAGTAGTGGAACTAAGCATTTTAACTTTACAATACTACTGATGATACATGAGAGTGAAATAGCAGGTTCATTAAAGTATATTAAAGTGTCAAACTGGAAATATAAAGTTTTAATACAAATTACAATATCACATTTATGTTAAAAAAGCCCCAAACCGGGATTAAAAAGTTTTGTTGCCATGGACTATCTTGCATTTTTGAGAGTACCAGACGGGTAATTTAAAAATTTTATTTTACCAGTGACTCACTTTTAAATTATGTAAAAGTGTCAAAATGGAAAAATTTATATTATAGCGGAATTAAATATGAATCCAAATTGGGAGCCATACTATCGTTACCAATATACTGTACTTCTAATATCCTTAGAATAGAGTGGATTATACTGAAATTACTGATGAAGTCCCATTTTCAAAGATCAGCAGCCCTACCAATGGACTACTAAAGAGGATGACTGTTGTGAACAAAAAGTGCCAAACAGGAAATTAAAGGCTTTGCTACTAGTGACTCACTCACTTACACGTGGTGCCAAATGCCAACACATGGGAATACAAATCAATAAACTGGAAAAATATCTAAACCAAATAAAAACAATAACTTCATTTATTAACTCGTTTAAAAAAAATTATGAACTGAACCTATTATAGGAAATTGTGAGATTGTTTTCTAAAAGGGGGAAAAGTAAATATTTCCCTTCTGATTATTAACGTTTTCTAAAGTGGGGGTGAACTAACCTAACCAGTCCTAATCTAGGGTAATTTACAGTTTAGCGCGCCATGCCGCTCAACGACCTCACCCCTCCGCTCAAGTAAGTAGTTCGACCCTAACCTGTATGATGAGGGGGTTCCAGGGGAGCGAAGCCCCCCTGACTAAGAAGTTGGGTAAATATTTTTAGTTAGGATAGTAAAAAATTGTTTCGGATGCCTATTGTCGCCATTTTTGTTGCGTATTCATTCGCCAGTTCTCTAATTAGAGCCTATCGCCATCTATTGGTGGGTTTTGAACATTAATATGGCCTGCTAAACTGTAGGTGTTCCCTAATCTATAATAATAGGGAATTTCACGAAATTTTATGTTAATGGAGTGTGAAAGTGAACATATACCGAAAAAATGTCCTATTGCAACAAGAAAAATGACCAACTCGTTCGTAACTGGGGATGAGCAACTAACTAAACATATCATTATATTCATGAGATGTTTTCCTATCTGGAATTATGAAAAAAAAAACTTCACCGTTCTATGACATTAATAATTCCTATTCGAGTGGGTGTGCACACAGATAGACTGGAGGTGGGACTGAGGCTAGATGCCCTTCCTAGCGCCGCCGCGGTGGGATAGAACATGGGTATGTCGCAACCGAACACTCTACCACTGTGCTAAATACCCTAAGTAAGATGTTTCAGACTGACGAAGAAAAGAAATGTCAAGTAGGCAGCCTCCCTGGCCTCAGCAATAGGCATAAGTTTAGAAAATAATTCATCATGCCCGACCAAACTAAAACATTAACCACAGGTTAAATTAACATTCAATGTATGGAAACATGTAAGGATGACCTTAATATATTAGCTTTATGAATATGAATAATACGTCGATATTTATTTACCTAAAATAATGACACAAGACCGGCAGTAAATACTGAAATATTCCACTCAACAGAATGAAGTATTGACTCTAAATTTAGCCATTTTGGCTTTATTCATATTGATTCTCTTTTAAGTTCTTTATTTCACAGTGGAAGCCCATGATAAAAGAATGATATAACTTCAACTAGTATAATAATAATAATAATAATAATAATAATAATAATAATAATAATAATAATAATAATAATATTAATAATAATAATAATAATTATAATAATAATAATAGTAATAATAATAATAATAATAATAATAATAATAATAATAATAATAATAATAATAATAAGTAAACTTTTAGAAGAGTGGATTTACTAAGAAAAGTGTTGAAAAAAACACATTTTTGGTGCGTTCTAACTTAACCTAACCAAACCAAACCTCACCTAGGGGAACGCGTCCTCCCTAGCCGGGAGCTTCATATTCCATTGATCCCCATAACTAAAATAATAATAATAATAATAATAATAATAATAATAATAATAATAATAATAATAATAATAATAATAATAATAATAATAATAATAATAATAATAATAATAATTGCTCCATATCCTCATATACTTCACATCTTTTAATTCGAAAGCAACAGTTATTCTAGGATAAAATTTCTAAATTTCATAAGCACAGACAACTTGGTGATAGCGTTACAATATCGGATGCAGCCTCAAGTTCATATCATCCTAATTTGCCTACTTACGAAATAAAAAAAGAAAAGAAAAGACTAATGACCGTAACGAAGTGTCTATTGTCACAGTCTCCTTATTGTGACATTAAGTTAGATGAGATCAAGTGTGGTTACAATACAAAAATCGAAGTGTGTCCAAAAGGAACATCCATTACTTCCCCCTAAAAAAAAAAAAAAAAAAAAAAAAAAAAAAAAAAAAAAAAAAAAAAAAAAAAAAAATCCGTTATTGCTGTTACCGAAATTTGGAAAAAAAAAATCAGTAACATATTTAGTTACGTGTCAAAATGTAACAATGAATAAAAACTTAAAAACCACTCGCACAATAGGGAATTTTGTTGTATTGGAAAGTGGGAATAGACAAATATCATATACGACAGACTCGCGATCGAGCCCACCGCTGGGTGTTAGGAGAGGGTAGCCAACCTTATTTCCCCAGCTCTAACTTGTTTGCGTCTACTCCCATAATGAGGATTAATAATGACACATACACGGCTGCGCACACACGTACGGTATCCGGCGACTAAGTCACGAATTAAGGGCGGTTTATACGGTCAAACGGTCTGTCGAACCGCGTTCGAAAGATAAGTGTTTGAAGTGATGTTCGAACGTGTGAACGGGGTATTTAGTTGTCGAACACGTTTGTCGAACGTGTTCGACAACCAAATACCCCGTTCACACATTCGAACATCACTTCAAACACTTGTCTGTCGAACCGCGTTCGACGAACCGTTTGACCGTGTAAACCGCCCTTAATTCGTCTAAAATACAATTTGTCCAAGATAGTTTGTCTTAAATAATCTGTTTACGATGCATTACATCTAAAATCAAATTGTCTAAAACACTATTTGTCTAAACCCAAAATTTACTATATTACTATAATACGGAATAGATGCCGTTAGTATTAGTATTTGTTCCAGCGGGCACAGTCATGCATGGATTTGAGTTATTACGTGACAACAACGCCGCCCCTCAAAACACAAGAGGTTCTTGATTATTTCGAAGACCTGGAGCTTGGAGTGACTATAGCTGAAGGAATGTTCAATATCTACCTCTACTTCCACATGAGATGTGGAATTTGTACCTTAAAGTTCTTAATAATTTGGCCAAAACAAAGGCTGGCATCGATTATTTAATACAAGTTGGTGTTTATCGTTCCAATATATGATTTTTTTTTTATCTCTTTCCAGAAAGAACAAAGTTTCAACGAAGCTCAAGCTGAGTAGTATGTGACTAGAATAGAGTCAGAACCCCAAAGGAAGAGCTACCAAGATGCTGCAAACTATATAAATATTATTATTCAGTATTTCCATATTATTGATTATACTCTTGGTATTACCCAAAACCTTTCTTCATAAATTTTAATGACCTCCTTTTAGTAAATATTTACTTTTAATGAAGTCCTTTTCACAAATATTGACTTTTATTGAAGTCCATTTTTAACTTTTAAGAAATTCCATCCAGGAAATTTGTTTTTTATACATTATAAATTAAAACAACCTTCGGTGAGCTCTCTCAGTCTTTTCTTGTCATATTCACTCCCTATTTATCAATCAGACAAATATATTTCCAGTTATTTTCATTTATTACTCGAATCTTATTTCAGTCAAATTATTTTTAGATCAATTGCACTTCAGACACACTACTTTAGACGATTTGATTATTTTAATTTGTATTAAAAAAAAAATAGATGAATTCTAATAGAACCAGCACGCACACCCGGGGATTGGCATAATCCTCAGTCTGACCACAAAAATGAATTTCTGTATGTCTAATAGAGAATTATTTGCAATTAACAGCCTTTAGCCCCTCAACTTTCTTTTTAGAGCAGTTTGTATTTATTCCAAGCATCAGTAACTTGAAATTCTTCCCAATTCCAAAATATGCTATATTATTATCATTAAGTTTAAAACAGATGTGGTACTTTAGTGGATAATGTCCATACTTTCTCATGACAACATACTCTTAATATGTGCAGACTTTTCCTCATTTTACACCCTCTGTCAACTAAAGCAACAACTAAATCTAAGATTATGGTAATTTTTCTTGGGTATATCTTAAAGAGAGAATTAAATATGAAGTCAAGGTATACATGTACAGTCTACATCAATGAAAGAGGACGCAAAACTCTATGCATTGTAATGTGCTCTTATTATATACTGATAATACATAAGCGAGGCAAACTAAACTTTTATAATATAAGGAATAGAAACTGCTCATATAACAAGACATATTTTAAAATGGAGATGCACCCTCTTAACAGGGTAATGTAGCTTAGTCGTATTAAAGTAGACATACAATTAACCAGAGCTTTTATATATATATATATATATATATATATATATATATATATATATATATATATATATATATATATATATATGTATATATATATATATATATATATATATATATATATATATATATATATATATATATATATATATATATTTATATATATATGTATGTATATATATATATATATATATATATATATATATATATATATATATATATATATATATATATTTATATGTATATATATATGTATATATATATATATATATATATATATATATATATATATATATTTTTATATATATATATATATATATATATATATATATATATATATATATATATATATATATATATATATATATATATATATATATATATATATATATATATATATATATATATATATATATATATATATATATATATATATATATATATATATATATATATATATATATATATATATATATATATATATATATATATATATATATATATATATATATATATATATATATATGGTAGAGAACTTCAGGAGGATCTAAATAATCTGCATGAGTGGTCAGAAAAGTGGCTAATGAAATTCAATACTTCAAAATGTAAGGTAATGATAATGGGTACAAGTGCAAGAAGGCCCAAGCTTGACTACTCGGTGGCTGGAGTACAACTTCAAGAGACAGAAAATGAGAGAGATCTAGGAGTAAACATACTGGCAGATTTGTCTCCAGAAATACATATAAATGGCATAGTAAGGGCAGCATATGCATTCTTATCAAATGTAAGGGTAGCCTTCAGGCACATGGACAAGGAAATGTTCAGAAATATTTATGTAACCTATGTGAGGCCAAAACTCGAATATGCAGCCCCCTTTTGGAATCCGCACTTGAAAAAGCACATAGCTAAGCTTGAAATAGTTCAAAGACATGCCACGAAACTGGTGCCAGAAATACGCAATCTCAGTTATGATGAGAGGCTGAGGGAATTAGACTTACCATCACTCGAAGCTAGAAGAGTGAGGGGGGATATGGTGACAGTCTTTAAATTCCTTCATGGTTATGATAGAGTGGATAGGGATCGATATTTTGATATGGCTGGCTCTAGAACTAGAGGTTATAGTTTGAAGCTTGGTAAGAAAACTTCTTTGCAGGATGTAAGGAAATACTTTTTCAGTGTAAGAGTAGTTGATAATTGGAATTCGCTAAGCGAGGAGGTAGTTAATGCTATCTCAATCCATAGTTTTAAGGACAGGTATGATAAGTATGACTAAGTCTAAAATGGAACCGATGAGGAGACGGGAAGATACGAGCTTTGGGCTCTTTCCCGTAAACACAATTAGGTAATCACATACACACACACGCAGGCAGTAGAATTAAAAGATAGGATTCACAATAGTAAGGCATATATAGTAGCGGTTACAGAGACTAAGTTGAGTGAGGACATAAACAGTGTCACAGTTTTTCCTAAGGGCTTCAGAATATTAAGGGTTGAAAGACCTGAGAGGACTGGTGGAGGGATACTACTGCTCATAAGTGAAAGGATTCAAGTTGAAGGAATAAACATGGCTATAGAAGGTGAGTTCAAGGAATTTCTTGTTGCCAGCATAAATACTGGGTCAGAGAGCGTTATAATAACTGTTGTATATAACCCACCAAGGGACCAACTTAGGCTAAAAATTTATGAGGAAAGTCATATAGGTACTACTAAAGTCATAAACGCAGTTGTTAACATGCACGGGAGAGAAAATGTAGGATTTTTATTATGGGAGATTTTAATCATAAAGAGACAGATTGGATAAGTCTTGACCCACACGGTGGTGAGGCCTCATTTGGGGCAAGACTCCTAGATTGCGTACAAGGAAATTTCCTACACCAACATGTTCTGGAACCAACGAGGGCCAGGGGTGGGGATGAGCCTGCACTACATGATCTAGTATTCACAGATAACATGTTGGATATTAAAACAATAGAGTATGAACCACAAATTAGAAAGAGTGACCACTGTGTGTTGTTGATGGAGTATATAATTGAAGATGTTCTGCCTGAAAGTAGAGGCACTGACTACATGAGGAGGAACTATCCGAAAGGAGATTACATTAAAATGAATGAGCTTTTTGCAGTTATTGACTGGAGGACCTCATTTTACATCAGATCTGTACAAGAAATGTACTACATCTTTTGTGAGAAATATGGGAAGATATTAAATTGCTGCATACCTTTCACCAAAGTAGGTGTAATTCATGCCAGAGACAAATGGTTAGATAATGAGTGTAAAAGAGCTAAGGAGTGGAGAGATAAATATTGGAAAAGCTATAGGAGGAGAAAAAACATAAATGCCTGGCAAACCTACAAAAGAGCAAGAAATGATTACCTAAGTAAAAGAAAAGAGGCAAAGAGAGACTATGAAAGGAACATCACCAGGAAGGCTAAAGAAAATCTCAAGCTTTTCCACAGCTTTATCAGAGGAAAACTGAAGGTAAAAGAATAGGTTTTAAGGCTTAAGAGAGAACATGGAAGCATCACTGAAACGGATGAAGAGATTTGCAAAAAATTGAACAAGGATTTTCAGTCAGTATTTACAGTAGAGAATACCCCACCCCCTCAAATTGCAGAGAAAGAAGCTCATGGGCTGGGTCTAGAGAACATCATCCTTTCAGCCACAGAGGTATGCAAAGCACTGATGGAGTTAGATGTCCATAAAGCTATGGGTCCTGATGACATATCTCCTCCTGTACTTAAAAAATGCGCAAACTCAATATCAGTGGCACTAATTATCATATTTAAAAAGTCCCAGGAGTCAGGGGAGATTCCAAGATGCCGGAAACAAGCGAACGTGATGCCTAACTTCAAAAAGAGAAGGAGGGATATGGCTCTAAACCATAGACCAGTTGCCTTGACCAGCATAGTTTGCAAAGTTATGGTAAAACTACTAAGGAAACATATCTCTCTTCACTTGGAATCCTTCAACTTTCAGTCAGTGAGACAACATGGCTTCAGAGAAGGTAGATCAGCAGTAACAAACTTATTAGAATTTAATGATGAGGTAAGCCGAACCTTACAGGAAAGAGAGGGCTGGGAAGATTGCATATTCCTAGACTTCCAGAAAGCATTTGACACTGTCCCAATTGGGATACTTATTAAGAAGCTGAAAGCAATGGCTAGAATCGTTGGAAATGTCTTGGAATGGATAAGAACTTACTTAGAAGGAGGGGAACAGAGGTTTAGAGTAAGACACTCAGTGTCTGAACTCGAAGCTAGAAGATTGAGGGGGTATATGGTGACAGTTTTTAAACCTTCATGGTTATGATAGAGGGGATAGGGATCGATATTTTGATATGGCTGGCACTAGAACTAGAGGTCATACTTTGAAATTTCGTAAGATTACTTCTTTGCAGGATGTAAGGAAGTACATTTTTAGTGTAAGAGTACTTGATAGTTGAAATTTGCTAAACGAGGAGGTAGTTAATGCTAATCCAATCGATAGTTTTAAGGACAGGTATGATAAGTATCACTAAGTACAAAATGGAACCGATCAGGATACGGGAAGATACGAGCTTTGGGCTTTTTCCCGTAATCACAATTGGTTGTTAACTGGCACGGGAAAAAAATGTAGGATTTTGATTATGGGAGACTTTAATCATAAAGAGATAGATTGGATAAATCTTGACCCACACAGTGGTGAGGACTCATTCGGGGCAAGATTCCTAGATTGCGTACAAGGGAATTTCCTACACCAACATGTAATGGAACCAACAAGGGTCAGGGGTGGGGATGAGCCATCACTACTTGATCTAGTGTTCACAGATAATGTGTTGGATATTGAAAAAATTGAGTATGTACCACCAATTGGAAAGAGTGACCACTGTGTGTCGTTGATGGAGTATATCATTGAAGATATTCTTCCTGAGAGTAGAGGCACTGAGGACATGATGAGGAACTATCCGAAAGGAGATTACATCAAAATGAATGAGCTTTTTGCAGTTATTGACTGGAGAACCTTATTTTACAACAAATCTGTACAAGAAATGTATGACATCTTTTGTGAGAAATATGGGAAGATAGTAGATTGCTGCATACCTGTCACCAAAGTAGGTGTAATTCATGCCAGAGAGAAATGGTTCGATAATGGGTGTAAAAGAGCTAAGGAGTGGAGAGACAAATGCTGGAAAAGGTATAGGAGGAGAAAAAACATAAATGCCTGGCAAACCTACAAAAGAGCAAGAAATGACTACCTAAGTAAAAGGAGAGAGGCAGAGAGAGACTATGAGAGGGACATCACCAGGAAGGCTAAAGAAAATCCCAAGCTTTTCCACAGCTTTATCAGAGGAAAACTGAAGGTAAAAGAACAGGTTTTAAGGCTAAAGAGAGCGGATGGAAGCATCACTGAGACGGATGAAGAGATCTGCAAAGAATTGAACAAGGAGTTTCAGTCAGTGTTTACAGTAGAAAATACCCCACCCCCTCAGATTGCAGTGATAGAAGCTCAAGGGCCGGTATTAGAGAACACCAACCTTACAGCCACAGAGGTATGCAAAGCGCTGATGGATTTAGATGTTCATAAAGCTACAGGTCCTGATGACATATACCCTCATGTGCTTAAAAAATGCGCAAACTCAATATCAGTGGCACTAAGTATCATATTTAAAAAGTCACTGGAGTCAGGGGAGATTCCAAGATGCTGGAAACAAGCAAATGTGATACCTATCTTCAAAAAGGGAAGGAGGGATACGGCTCTGAACTATAGACCAGTTTCCTTGACCAGCATAGTTTGCAAAGTTATGGAGAAACTACTAAGGAAACATATCTCTCTTCACTTGGAATCCTTCAAATTTTTGTCAGTGAGGCAACATGGCTTCAGAGAAGGTAGATCAACAGTAACAAACTTATTAGAATTTTATGATGAGGTAAGCCAAATCTTACAGGAAAGAGAGGGCTGGGCAGATTGCATATTCCTAGACTTTAAGAAAGCGTTTGACACTGTTCCACATGGGAGACTTATTAGGAAGCTGCAATCAATGGCTAGAATAGGTGGAAATGTTTTGGAATGGATAAAAACTTACTTAGAAGGAAGGGAACAGAGGGTTAGAGTAAGACACTCAGTGTCTGAATGGAGAAGAGTTAGTAGTGGAGTTCCACAGGGTTCAGTTTTAGGGCCACTTTTGTTCCTTGTATATGTAAATGACCTACCAGAGTCTGTAAATTCATTCATGAATATGTTTGCAGATGATGCAAAGATTGTGAAGAAAGTAAAAAACGAGAACAATGGTAGAGAACTTCAGGAGGATCTAAATAATCTGCATGAGTGGTCAGAAAAGTGGCTAATGAAATTCAATACTTCAAAATGTAAGGTATTGAGAATGGGTACAAGTGCAAGAAGGCTCAAGCTTGACTACTCGGTGGCTGGAGTACAACTTCAAGAGACAGAAAATGAGAGAGATCTAGGAGTAAACATACTGGCAGATTTGTCTCCAGAAATACATATAAATGGCATAGTAAGGGCAGCATATGCATTCTTATCAAATGTAAGGGTAGCCTTCAGGCACATGGACAAGGAAATGTTCAGAAATATTTATGTAACCTATGTGAGGCCAAAACTCGAATATGCAGCCCCCTTTTGGAATCCGCACTTGAAAAAGCACATAGCTAAGCTTGAAAAAGTTCAAAGACATGCCACGAAACTGGTGCCAGAAATACGCAATCTCAGTTATGATGAGAGGCTGAGGGAATTAGACTTACCATCACTCGAAGCTAGAAGAGTGAGGGGGGATATGGTGACAGTGTTTAAATTCCTTCATGGTTATGATAGAGTGGATAGGGATCGATATTTTGATATGGCTGGCTCTAGAACTAGAGGTCATAGTTTGAAGCTTGGTAAGAAAACTTCTTTGCAGGATGTAAGGAAATACTTTTTCAGTGTAAGAGTAGTTGATAATTGGAATTCGCTAAGCGAGGAGGTAGTTAATGCTATCTCAATCCATAGTTTTAAGGACAGGTATGATAAGTATGACTAAGTATAAAATGGAACCGATGAGGAGACGGGAGGATACGAGCTTTGGGCTCTTTCCCGTAAACACAATTAGACTTGCCATCACTCGAAGCTAGAAGAGTAAGGGGGGATATGGTGACAGTCTTTAAATTCCTTCATGGTTATGATAGAGTGGATAGGGATCGATATTTCGATATGGCTGGCTCTAGAACTAGAGGTCATAGTTTGAAGCTTCGTAAGAAAACTTGTTTGCAGGATGTAAGGAAATACTTTTTCAGTGTAAGAGTAGTTGATAATTGGAATTCGCTAAGCGAGGAGGTAGTTAATGCTATCTCAATCCATAGTTTTAAGGACAGGTATGATAAGTATCACTAAGTCTAAAAATGGAACCGATGAGGAGACGGGAAGATACGAGCTTTGGGCTCTTTCCCGTAAACACAATTAGGTAATCACAATTAGGTAATCACACACACACACACACACACACACACACACACACACACACATATATATATATATATATATATATATATATATATATATATATATATATATATATATATATATATATATGTAAAGAGATAGATTGGATAAATCTTGATCCACACAGTGGTGAGAACCCATTCGAGGCAATATTCCTTGATTGCGTACAACGGAATTTCCTACACCAACATGTACTGGAAACAACGAGGGCCGGGGGTGGGGATGAGCCAGCACTACTTGATCTAGTATTCACATATAACGTCTTAGATATTGGAAAATGTAAGTATGAACCACCAATTGGAAAAAGTGACCACTGTGTGTTGTTGATCTAGTATATCATGGAAGATATTCTGTCTGAGAGTAGAGGTACTGAGCACATGAGGAGGAACTATCCGAAAGGAGATTATATGAAAATGAATGAGCTTTTTGCAGTTATTGACTGGAGAACCTTATTTTACATCAAATCTGTACAAGAAATGTACTACATCTTTTGTGAGAAATATGGGAAGATAGTAGATTGCTGCATACCTTTCACCAAAGTAGGTGTAATTCATGCCAGAGACAAATGGTTCGATAATGAGTGTAAAAGAGCTAAGGAGTGGAGAGACAAATGCTGGAAAAGGCATAGGAGGAGAAAAAACATAAATGCCTGGCAAACCTACAAAAGATCTAGAATGATTGCCTAAGTAAAGGAAGAGAGGCAGAGAGAGACTATGAAAGGGACATCACCAGGAAGGCTAAAGAAAATCCCAAGATTTTCCACAGCTTTATCAGAGGAAAACTGAAGATAAAAGAACAGGTTTTAAGGCTTAAGAGAGCAGATGGAAGCATCAATGAGACAGATGAAGAGATCTGCAAAGAATTGAATAAGGAGTTTCAGTCAGTATTTACAGCAGGAAATGCCCCACCCCCTCAGATTGCAGAGATAGAAGCTCACGGACCAGTATTAGAGAACATCAACCTTTCATCCACAGAGGTATGCAAAGCGCTGATGGAGTGAGATGTCCATAAAGCTACAGGTCCTGATAATATCTCCCCTTATATACTTAAAAAATGCACAAGCTCAGTATCAGTGGCACTAAGTATCATATTTAAAAAGTCCCTTGAGTCAGGGGAGATTCCAAGATGCTGGAAACAAACAAATGTGATACCTATCTTCAAAAAGGGAAGGAGGGATACGGCTCTAAAACCTACTGACCAGGTTCCTTAACCAGCATAGTTTGCAAAGTTATGGAGAAACTACTACGGAAACATACCTCTCTTCACTTGGAATCCTTCAACTTTTTGTCAGTGAGACAACATGGCTTTAGAGAAGGTAGATCAACAGTAACAAACTTATTAGAATTTTATGATGAGGTAGGCCAAATTTTACAGGAAAGAGAGGGCTGGGCAGATTGCATATTCCTAGACTTCCAGAAAGCATTTGACACTGCCCACACGGGAGACTTAGCAGGAAGCTGCAATCAATGGCTAGAATTGTTGGAAATCTCTTGGAATGGATAAAAACTTACTTAGAAGGAAAGGAACAGAGGGTTAGAGTAAGACACTCAGTGTCTGAATGGAGGAGACTTAGTAGTGGAATTCCACATGGTTCAGTTTTAGGGCCACTTTTGTTCCTTGTATATGTAAATGACCTACCAGAGTCTGTAAATTCATTTATGAATATGTTTGCAGATGATGCAAAGATTGTGAAGAAAGTAAGAAACGAGAACAATGGTAGAGAACTTCAGGAAGATCTAATTACTCTCTCATGATGAGTGGTCAGAAAAGTGGCTAATGAAATTCCATACTTCAAAAAGTAAGGTAATTAGAATGGGTACAAGTGCAAGAAAGCCCAAACTTGACTACTCGGTGGCTGGAGTACAACTTCAAGAGACAGAAAATGAGAGAGCTCTAGGAGTAAATATACTGGCAGATTTGTCTCCAGAAATACATATAAATGGCATAGTAAGGGCAGCATATGCATTCTTATCAAATGTAAGGGTAGCCTTCAGGCACGTGGAGAAGGAAATGTTCAGAAATATTTATGTAATCTATGTGAGGCCAAAACTTGAGAATGCAGCCCCATTATGGAATCCGTACTTTAAAAAGCAAGTAGCTAAGCTTGAAAAAGTTCAAAGAAATGCCACGGAACTGGTGCCAGAAATACGTAATCTCAGTTATGATGAGAGGCTGAGGGAATTAGACTTACCATCACTCGAAGCTAGGAGATTGAGGGGGGTATGGTAACAGTCTTTAAATTCCTTCATGGTTATTATAGAGTGGCTAGGGATCGATATTTTGATATGGCTGGTTCTAGAACTAGAGGTCATTGTTTGAAGCTTCGTAAGAAAACTCCTTTGCAGGATGTAAGGAAGTACTTTTTCAGTGTAAGAGTAGTTTATAATTGGAATTCGGTAAGCAAGGAGGTAGTTAATTCTATCTCAATCCATAGTTTTAAGGACAGGTATGATAAGTATCAGTAAGTACAAAATGGAACCGACTAGGAGACGGGAAGATACGAGCTTTGGGATCCTTCCCGTAAGGACAATTAGGTAATCACAATTAGGTAATCACACACAAGCACACAAGCACACACACAGAATAGGTGGAAATGTTTTGGAACGGATAAAAACTTACTTAGAAGGAAGGGAACAGAGGGTTAGAGTAAGACACTCAGTGCCTGAATGGAGAAGAGTCAGTAGTGGAGTTCCACAGGGTTCAGTTTTAGGGCCACTTTTGTTCCTTGTATATGTAAATGACCTACCAGAGTCTGTAAATTCATTCATGAATATGTTTGCATATGATGCAAAGATTGTGAAGAAAGTAAAAAACGAGAACAATGGTAGAGAACTTCAGGAGGATCTAAATAATCTGCATGAGTGGTCAGAAAAGTGGCTAATGAAATTCAATACTTCAAAATGTAAGGTAATGAGAATGGGTACAAGTGCAAGAAGGCTCAAGCTTGACTACTCGGTGGCTGGAGTACAACTTCAAGAGGCAGAAAATGAGAGAGATCTAGGAGTAAACATACTGGCAGATTTGTCTCCAGAAATACATATAAATGGCATAGTAAGGGCAGCATATGCATTCTTATCAAATGTAAGGGTAGCCTTCAGGCACATGGACAAGGAAAGGTTCAGAAATATTTATGTAACCTATGTGAGGCCAAAACTCGAATATGCAGCCCCCTTTTGGAATCCGCACTTGAAAAAACACATAGCTAAGCTTGAAAAAGTTCTAAGACATGCCACGAAACTGGTGTCAGAAATACGCAATCTCAGTTATGATGAGAGGCTGAGGGAATTAGACTTACCATCACTCGAAGCTAGAAGAGTGAGGGGGGATATGGTGACAGTCTTTAAATTCCTTCATGGTTATGATAGAGTGGATAGGGATCGATATTTTGATATGGCTGGCTCTAGAACTAGAGGTCATAGTTTGAAGCTTGGTAAGAAAACTTCTTTGCAGGATGTAAGGAAATACTTTTTCAGTGTAAGAGTAGTTGATAATTGGAATTCGCTAAGCGAGGAGGTAGTTAATGCTATCTCGATCCATAGTTTTAAGGACAGGTATGATAAGTATGACTAAGTCTAAAATGGAACCGATGAGGAGACGGGAAGATACGAGATTTGGGCTCCTTCCCGTAAACACAATTAGGTAATCACAATTAGGTAATCACACACACACACACACACACACACACACACACACACACACACACACACACCGCGCGTTCAGTGACACACGGAATCGCTCCTCTTAAAATTTAAACTGTTTCCAGTGACTAAAGTGCTTAGTGGAAAACTTTACCATAATTTCCAAAAATCTGAAATCCTCCTGCAGAGTATTGTGAGTACAAAAACTAATATTTGTTGTAAGACGAGACTGTTCATATTAAAGGAAAAAAATTGAGAACTTTTTCGTGAGGAAGAGAGAGAAGCTGCCGTCCAGATTCTGCCTTGAGGGAAATCTAGAAGAGTTGCCAGACGTGGAGCCTCACACCACATTACCTAATTTTTTGTGTAAACTGGGGAAAGCTCTTAAGCCGTTTTACCTGATCCTGTGGTTCTATATATTGTTAAAAACAGTATCCTTCCCATTTATATTAACTAGTTAGTTAGTTTGATACACGAAAAAATTGAATAATAAAAGAAAAAAAAAAAACCAAATACCCACCTGTCAACAGTACTGAGTTAAGTTGCCAAGTAGTACAGCAGTCCTATTTTCTTCATTTTTTTTTTGCTTTTCTTTTAGCTTTCTCGTTTGCTATTTTGTTATTTTGTATATATATTGAGTTAAATGTAAAGTCTAAATCCCGTGATAACATAT
This sequence comes from Halocaridina rubra, assembly GCA_037179515.1. NCBI lineage: Eukaryota > Metazoa > Arthropoda > Malacostraca > Decapoda > Atyidae > Halocaridina > Halocaridina rubra. The sequence goes on from JAXCGZ010007834.1 coordinate 57,440, forward strand.
CTTGGTTAGCAAGTCAGTTTATCAGTTAGGAAGAATATATAACAGAAACAGGTGGGTGCCACCTCGAACACAAATTCGAATTTTCCTTCAGGTTTGACTTTTGTTTTTCTTTTTCTTTTTATACTTAAATTACCATGGTCAAGTTTTTAAGTTAAGATGTGTGTTACCAGAAAGGAGGCAAACTGAGTCACGAAATAGCACTTATATGGAGATATAAAAATTCTGTGTGAAGGTAAATTAGAAGTTTTTCTCTTTTCTTTTCTTTTTTCCTCTTTCTCGTCTTCTTTCTATATTCTGTGAGAGGGAGAACATAAAAATGAAGCCATCTCTGTCCCAAACCTCTCCCACCCATGGGTCGGGAGAAGGGGTAGTCATCAGAGGACTTAAACAGAGAATCAAGAAGTTAGAGGAAATGGTTACAAGCCTTGATGATAAAATTCGGAATATGGATGGAGAAATGAAAGAGAATGAAACACTCAGAGAACAAATAAGATCTTTGGAGGAAGCAAATAAAGCACAAGGGCAGGAGAGAAAGGAACTAGAAAAAAGAATAAAGAAGCTGGAAGGGGAAAAGAGTCAACTAGAATCTAGAATTTCTAATCAAGAAGATAAAAACAAACAGCTAAATGACAACCTAAAGGAATTAGATGTTAGTTCACTGCTATCTTCTGAGAGAGACGAGATTGCTGCTTGGAATGTTCAGATTAAGGAAAACATTGAACAGTTCAGAAAAGAGTTCCAGGAGCTGAATATGGAAAATGATGCCATGAAAACGTCCTTTGCTGATGCACTAAAGGGGAATGTGGCAGTAAAAGAGGCTGTAAAGGTGGTGGCACTGGAAAACATACAAACAGTTGATTATAAAGAGACAGTAATCGAAAAAATGAAAGACGTTGTGATGGAAAGGGCAAACCCACTCATCAGACAGGCACTTGATAAGGAGAAGACAGTGGTAATCTCAGGCATAAGTGAATCCCAGGAGCCAACATGGCAGGGGAGACTTGAAGAAAATAAAGCTAGGGTTGTAGACCTGATAAGAAAGCTTGGAGTAGTATGTGGTCCTGAGGATATTGTAAACATACACCAACTAGGTAAATATTCCAGGGAAGGAAAGCCGAGACCAACAAAAGTAACCTTTGAGAGAGGGGAGACATGTAGGGAAATATTGTTGAGAAAAAAAAGTCTAAAAGACCTTCAAGAATGCAAAGAAGTGTTCATTAGACGATACAGAACACAGGAAGAGATGGGAAAGATCAAAAACTTGTTGCAAGAGGCAAGAAGGTTAAATGATGAAAGAAATGAGGAAGAGAAAAAAATTTTTCTTACGGAATACTTCCAGACAAAGGGGAGATAAAGAAGATAATGACAGAAGATCAGGGGATGGGGCCTCATTAAGATTGTTATACACAAATGCTGATGGATTAGCTGGTAAGGCATTAGAATTAAAAGATAGGATTCACAACAGTAAGGCAGATATAGTAGCAATTACAGAGACTAAGTTGAGTGAGGACATAAACAGTGTCACAGTTTTTCCTAAGGGCTTCAGAATACTAAGGGTCGAAAGATCTGAGAGGACTGGTGGAGGGATAGCACTGCTCATAAGTGAGAGGATTCAAGCTGAAGAGATAAACTTGGCTATAGAAAGTGAGTTCAGGGAATTTCTTGTTGCTCGCATAAATACTGGGTCAGAGAGCATTATAATAACTGTTGTATACAACCCACCAAGGAACCAAAATAGGCTTGAAATTTATGAGGAAAGTCATATAGGTACGATTGAAGTCATAAACTCAGTTGTTAACATGGCGCGGGAGAAAAAATGTAGGATTTTGATTATGGGAGACTTTAATCATAAAGAGATAGATTGGATAAATCTTGACCCACACAGTGGTGAGGACTCCTTTGGGGCAAGATTCCTAGATTGCGTACAAGGGAATTTCCTACACCAACATGTAATGGAACCAACAAGAGCCAGGGGTGGGGATGAGCCATCACTACTTGATCTGGTGTTCACAGATAATGTGTTGGATATTGAAAATATTGAGTATGAACCACCAATTGGAAAGAGTGACCACTGTGTGTTGTTGATGGAGTATATCATTGAAGACATTCTTCCTGAGAGTAGAGGCACTGAGGACATGAGGAGGAACTATCAGAAAGGAGATTACATCAAAATGAATGAGCTTTTTGCAGTTATTGACTGGAGAACCTTATTTTACAACAAATCTGTACAAGAAATGTATGACATCTTTTGTGAGAAATATGGGAAGATAGTAGATTGCTGCATACCTGTCACCAAAGTAGGTGTAATTCATGCCAGAGAGAAATGGTTCGATAATGGGTGTAAAAGAGCTAAGGAGTGGAGAGACAAATGCTGGAAAAGGTATAGGAGGAGAAAAAACATAAATGCCTGGCAAACCTACAAAAGAGCAAGAAATGACTACCTAAGTAAAAGGAGAGAGGCAGAGAAAGATTATGAGAGGGACATCACCAGGAAGGCTAAAGAAAATCCCAAGCTTTTCCACAGCTTTATCAGAGGAAAACTGAAGGTAAAAGAACAGGTTTTAAGGCTAAAGAGAGCGGATGGAAGCATCACTGAGACGGATGAAGAGATCTGCAAAGAATTGAACAAGGAGTTTCAGTCAGTATTTACAGTAGAAAATACCCCACCCCCTCAGATTGCAGTGATAGAAGCTCAAGGGCCGGTATTAGAGAACATCAATCTTACAGCCACAGAGGTATGCAAGGCGCTGATGGATTTAGATGTTCATAAAGCTACAGGTCCTGATGACATATCCCCTCATGTGCTTAAAAAATGCGCAAACACAATATCAGTGGCACTAAGTATCATATTTAAGGAGTCATTGGAGTCGGGGGAGATTCCAAGATGCTGGAAACAAGCAAATGTGATACCTATCTTCAAAAAGGGAAGGAGGGATACGGCTCTGAACTATAGACCAGTTTCCTTGACCAGCATAGTTTGCAAACTTATGGAGAAACTACTAAGGAAACATATCTCTCTTCACTTGGAATCCTTCAACTTTTTGTCAGTGAGGCAACATGGCTTCAGAGAAGGAAGATCAACAGTAACAAACTTATTAGAATTTTATGATGAGGTAAGCCAAATCTTACAGGAAAGAGAGGGTTGGGCAGATTGCATATTCCTAGACTTCCAGAAAGCGTTTGACACTGTTCCACATGGGAGACTTATTAGGAAGCTGCAATCAATGGCTAGAATAGGTGGAAATGTCTTGGAATGGATAAAAACTTACTTAGAAGGAAGGGAACAGAGGGTTAGAGTAAGACACTCAGTGTCTGAATGGAGAAGAGTTAGTAGTGGAGTTCCACAGGGTTCAGTTTTAGGGCCACTTTTGTTCCTTGTATATGTAAATGACCTACCAGAGTCTGTAAATTCATTCATGAATATGTTTGCAGATGATGCAAAGATTGTGAAGAAAGTAAAAAACGAGAACAATGGTAGAGAACTTCAGGAGGATCTAAATAATCTGCATGAGTGGTCAGAAAAGTGGCTAATGAAATTCAATACCTCAAAATGTAAGGTAATGAGAATGGGTACAAGTGCAAGAAGGCCCAATCTTGACTACTCGGTGGCTGGAGTACAGCTTCAGGAGACAGAAAATGAGAGAGATCTAGGAGTAAACATATTGGCAGATTTGTCTCCAGAAATACATATAAATGGCGTAGTAAGGGCAGCATATGCATTCTTATCAAATGTAAGGGTAGCCTTCAGGCACATGGACAAGGAAATGTTGAGAAATATTTATGTAACCTATGTGAGGCCAAAACTCGAATATGCAGCCCCCTTTTGGAATCCGCACTTGAAAAAGCACATAGCTAAGCTTGAAAAAGTTCAAAGACATGCCACGAAACTGGTGCCAGAAATACGCAATCTCGGTTATGATGAGAGGCTGAGGGAATTAGACTTGCCATCACTCGAAGCTAGAAGAGTAAGGGGGGATATGGTGACAGTCTTTAAATTCCTTCATGGTTATGATAGAGTGGATAGGGATCGATATTTCGATATGGCTGGCTCTAGAACTAGAGGTCATAGTTTGAAGCTTCGGAAGAAAACTTGTTTGCAGGATGTAAGGAAATACTTTTTCAGTGTAAGAGTAGTTGATAATTGGAATTCGCTAAGCGAGGAGGTAGTTAATGCTACCTCAATCCATAGTTTTAAGGACAGGTATGATAAGTATCACTAAGTCTAAAAATGGAACCGATCAGGAGACGGGAAGATACGAGCTTTGGGCTCTTTCCCGTAAACACAATTAGGTAATCACAATTAGGTAATCACACACACACACATATATATATATATATATATATATATATATATATATATATATATATATATATATATATATATATATATATATATATATATATGTAGTCTCCGTGGTGAAATGGTAGCGTGTGCGACTCTGAGGTGGCAGGTTGATGGTTCGCGCCCCGTCACGGACTGAGGTTAGTAAGGGCATACACTCATCGTAACGATTACATCTTCCAAAATAAGTCCTTCGTAAGAAGGCAACCGTCCTAACCCTTAGTAGAAAGGGAGTTCGTGACGTAAAACCGAATCCATCCATATATATATATATATATATATATATATATATATATATATATATATATATATATATATATATATATATATATATATATATATATATATATATATATATATATATATATATATATATATATTTATTATCTATCTACCTTGGCTGTTTCCTCCATTGGGGGTAGCCGACATAAAAAAAGAAACAATACGGGGATTACTTTGTTCGATGGGCAATGACGAGGGAGCTAGCGGCCGCTTAGATGGCACTGCTGAAGTGCCACAGCCCATCCTCCCAGCTCTTCCACAACCTATGTCGCTTCATAATGCCAACTCCTCTATTGCCCCTACCACAGGGCTACCTCTGTAAGATGCAGCCCCGATAACAGCAGCTGCCCATCAGGGCTGCGTCACAATCGCTCGCCACTCATTCCTATTCCTATCACACACATTTGCTTCCCTCACATCCATCCTCCTATCATTCA
>JAXCGZ010007834.1:67500-72500 GCA_037179515.1 Halocaridina rubra
ACTCTAACTCTCCGTTCCCTTCCTTCTAAGTAAGTTTTTATCCATGTCAAGACATTTCCACCTATTCTAGCCATTGCTTGCAGCTTCCTAATAAGTCTCCCATGTGTGACAGTGTCAAACGCTTTCTGGAAGTCTAGGAATATGCAAATTGACCAACCCTCTCTTTATTGTAAGATTCGGCTTACCTCATCATAAAATTCCAAAAAGTTTGTTACTGTTGATCTACCTACTCTGAAGCCATGTTGCCTCACTGACAAAATGTTGAAGGATTCCAAGTGAAGAGAGATATGTTTTCTTAGTAGTTTCTCCATAACTTTGCAAACTATGCTGGTCAAGGAAAGATAGGTATCACGTTTGCTTGTTTCCAGCATCTTGGAATCTCCCCAGACGCCAGTGACTTTTTAAATATGATACTTAGTGCCACTGAAAACTTTTTTGCAGGATGTAAGGAAATACTTTTTCAGTGTAAGATTAGTTGATAACTGGAATTCGCTAAGCGAGGAGGTAGTTAATGCTATCTCAATCCATAGTTTTAAGGACAGGTATGATAAGTATCACTAAGTAAAAAATGGAACTGACCAGGAGACGGGAGGATACGAGCTTTGGGTTCTTTCACGTAAACACAATTAGGTAACCACACACACACACACACACATACACACACACACACACACACACACACACCCACACACACACACACACACACACACACACACACATATATATATATATATATATATATATATATATATATATATATATATATATACATATGTGTGTGTGTGTGTGTGCATATATATATATATATATATATATATATATATATATATATATATATATATATATATATATATATATATAATATATATATATATATATATATATATATATATATATATATATATATGTGTGTGTGTGCGTTTGTGTGTGCATATATATATATATATATATATATATATATATATATATATATATATATATATATATATATATATATATATATATCAACTACTTTCATTTCATCTAACTGATATAGGATACAAAAGTTAAATGTATGCAGTAACATAGCCTCTCTCTCTCTCTCTCTCTCTCTCTCTCTCTCTCTCTCTCTCTCTCTCTCTCTCTCTCTCTCTCTCTCTCTCTCTCTCTCTCTCTCTCTCTCTCTCTCTCTCTCTCTCTCTCTCTCTCTCTCTCTCTCTCTCTCTCTCTCTCTACATATCTCTAACTTTGTCTGGAAAAAGGAAAGACTCATTTTCTCATCTTATTTAAAAGCAATATAGCAAATATTAATATTCACTATTGTGCAAACACACACGTGTACATATATCCATATACATACTTTCATGCATACATGCATACAAAAACGCATACATACAAGACATGCATGCATACATTCATACACATGAATATATATAGGCATAATATATTCATGTAGTATACACACGCCAGACGTACATATATACATACACATTATGCAGACTGTACGTGCATACTCTTACATGCATATATAAATACGTAAGTATGCATATATATACTGTCCGGCCTTATAGATATAATTACATATTATACTTATACATACATACATACCCACATGGTGATAAGGAGAAGAAATTTCACTAACGTATCTCCTGAACGTCGTAGAAATAGACTAAAGAAGATAGGTGATTCCTCTTAAAAAACTAATGAAGATAAAAACAAATAAATGAACATATATATAAATATAGTAATGAAAAAACAGAGACATAAAAAAGATAGATAAAATTTCATGTGGGGAAGAATAATTTCAAAATTAGTTACAAATTCTCTATACAAAAGATTTTTGAAATTTGTGATTATCACTGAGAAACCTTGCGCTAAATACATAGGGTATGCAAGGGTGCCAGGTTTGGCATAATATGCCAATATGGCATATTTTGGTCTGATTGGCGTAAGCATATTTTACAAGGATGCATAACCTCATCTGGTATAATTATGGTATACTTCAAGATGTACTTATTTATTATGTACATTTTAACTCACATTGTAAAACGAAAGGTATGGTGATTCTTTCATATATCAAAGCCATATTCCCCCTTGTAAGGGGGTGGTTGAGTCAAAGAAAATACTTTGACTTTTTGTGGGAAGTAAATACTGAGGAGGGGATTCCCAGTCCTCTCGTTCCGCCCCATTTAGTCGACTATTACGACACGCAGGGGAACACGGAGGAAGTATTCTTACCCCCTTCCCTCATGGTGATTCTTAGCGGGTAAATATGAAACAGTCGAACTATACACGTTAGGTACAGTAACGAGAAAGTATCACGTGAAAATAGAATACTAGTAGCAAGTAGTTCATTTCTGTGTCCCACCGCCCAGGGGCCTTCGCATCACCAGTCCTTCTCCTGAATTCAGTCAGATTGTATTGGCCACTTCTGCGTGGATGGCTATAAACTTTTTGACTACCTTTATCTATTTTTAGACGAAATATAATATGCTGATGTAGCAGAGATGGGAAAGAGGAACATTTCTTATTATGAAGGAAGGAAATACAATTAAGATTGGGAGAAGGAGTTCAGAGGTATTGCATGACACTGTAAAGTTTGCAATACCGAAATAGCCTCCAGGAAAAATATGTTTTGGTAGTACATGAGAAAGGAGCTATAGAAGTATGTTAAGAATTGTGAAGAAGTGGTAAACAGGGTAAGCCAATGCAGTTATATTTGGGAACCTCTACTGAAATTACAATTAAATGTGTTTGAAATAAATTATAGTGTAGCAATTGCAAGTCATAGCATAGACTGATCAGTTCATCATTTTACAGAAGTAATCAAGGCTTACCGAATGAAGAAAACACTTCAAAACATCAAACATCAACGGGGAAACGTTTCAAGTTCGTTTCAAACGTTGTTGCTAAGCCATACTTTAAGAACTTATTGAAAAGTTAAAAGAAGTCAAATTTTCAATGCTTATAGATGAGTCCACAAAGTACTATGTCACTGTGTGAACTTTGTCTCTTACAATGAAGGTATTCTGAAAACAGAGTTCCTTGCATCATTACTAATAACATCAGTCATTGGTGACAGCATATTTAATGCCATAACATATTTTTCTTCCTAAAATAAAAGTCGATCTGGCAAACTACACTGAATTTTCTTCCGACGGCGCAAGTAATGTGCGTGGAGCCCACAGTTCTGTGCCGTCTTTTCTGGAGAAAGCTTTACCTGGGGTTATTGACACCAAGAGTAAATTCTCATACTGTTTAATGCAGTATGAGTATGTTCATCTTTTCGAGTTTATTACTCCTAAAACAAGATGGTTTGGCAAGGGAAGGTGAAGTTTTTCAATGGTATCACAATAGTACGAGTTGACAGCTTAATTTTCTATTATATATATGATAAGGATTCAAACTCTTACGCATGGGTGCTGGAAAAAATGTTTGCTGATCGCCGTAACTATTAGTATTTGACATGCGTTTTAGCTATTATTCAAGATTTTAAGACAGTAAATGCAGCTTTCCAGACCACAAATGCTAATCCTGCCAAATTTTTGAAGATCTACGTTAACAAACTGGTTACTTCTGGTGAGACTATCTGAAGAAGGGTCATCAGAATCAAAAGTTTTACTACTGACGAAGACAGACTTTGGAGTGACGTTTGAGTATAAACTTAATGAGGCACAGCTATGCCCTGATGACATCGTGGAAACACAATGCCAAGGTTTTGGGGTAGAAGATAATGCAAATGTAGAAAAGAGGGTGAGTGAAAACTTAGACATATTCCCCTGTGTAAATAATTTTAATCCCCGTGAACGTTTCAGCTATTTCAGGAAAGAATTTCCGTGATTTCCCAGCCCACTCCTTTTAATTCACAAGTTTAATAGTGATAAAGTAGCAAACGAATGCAGAAAGCTTTTACTTGTCAACAAAAAGTATAAATATGATAATAAAATTATCCCGGATGATCCAGTAGCATTCTGGGTGGGTGTGCAAAAGTACAAGAATACCCTAGACGAAAATTGCTTTGGAGACTCAGCAATTGCTTTAGGCCGCTTTCACACCAAAGTGACACGTCACACGTGGCATGCCACTTGGCATGCCAGTTCAAAACAAACATCCGGATATATATGAAACCTTTCACACAAAAGTGGCGTGAGACGTCCCATGTGCCACGTGTGACTTTCAGCAATTGTTTTAGGCCGCTTTCATACCAAAGTGGCACGTCGCACGAGGCATGCCACGTGAGACGTGCCACTTTGGTATGGTTACCTATCTTAGTATGGTTACCTATCTCTAATGCTGTATTTAACCTTTTTCTCATGATATACATAAGACGTATTTTAGAAATATATTTTGTCCTTGTAAGAAGGGGGCCGCTGTAGCTCAGTGATTGAGCACGAGAGTAGGGACGCGACTGACTAGGATTCAATACCACCGCAGGGCATTAGAGAGGGCATCAAGCCCTCTCTAATGATCGGCGTAATTTCTTCAGCGAAGACATGGAAAGTCTTGAGAACATTCATTGCTTTACGGTAATGTATAACAAATATTACCGAATCGGAGACCTGACGGGGTATCGAGAAAACACCTGAGAGTCTCTTCCCTTTTTGTATGAAAATGTAAACGTATTCATAGACAATGCACTTTTTTTTTAATGAGTGTCATACCAGGACGGAAAAAAAAAGTTCGAGCTACCCTTATCGGGAATGGGCACGAAGAAAAAATAAAGTAAATAGAAACAGATGGAGAGTGCTGTGACTTGCTAGATGTGAAGGGATAATAAGAGATGTGTAACGAATATTCAAGAATATTCGGTGTAGGTGTAGGCATAAAAGAAAAAAAAAACAATAACTGAAGGAAGACTTAGTATCAAACTGCCCAAGACAGTCCTATTAAATTCCAAAAGACCTTCAACTGTAGCATCGCAACGGGCGGCTGGTACCATGGGCTAACCTACTGCAACATATACACACACTAACTTACTCATACACACATACGCACAAAGACATACATAGACACTCATATGC
>JAXCGZ010007834.1:77500-87500 GCA_037179515.1 Halocaridina rubra
TGTATGTATGTATGTATGTATGTATGTATGTATGTATGTATGTATGTATGTATGTATGTATGTATGTACTTATGGCGAGTAAGGAATCGAGCCGGAAATTTAATGACAAAAGACTTCTCTAAAATTTTATTGCAATGTTCTCTGGCTTACGTTAAGGCTAAAGAACAGCAGTCATAAGGGAGAGTCTCAGGGATGTGAGCCTTTATCTCACAAAGACCCAGAATAATTTTCAGAGACTGACGGGAAAGATCAGGTTTTCTAGAACTTTGTTCGGAGGCGCTCGGAGGTTTTCTGAATGGCATTGGAATGGCAAAGAAGGATTTCTAAAGAAAGGATTAGATGTAATAGTCACCCGCTCTAAAGAAACGGATAACATCTTTTTAAATAATGTGAATGAGTAATAATAATAATAATAATGATAATAATAATAATAATAATAATAATGAGTAATAATAATAATAATAATAATAATAATAATAATAATAATAATAATAATAATAATAATATACTACTACTACTACTACTACTACTACTACTACTACTACTACTACTACTACTACTACTACTACTACTACTACTACTACTACTACTACTACTATTATTATTATCATCATTATCATTATTATTATTATTATTATTATTATTATTGTTATTATTATTATTATTATTATTATTATTATTATTATTATTATTATTATTATTATCATTATTATTATTATTATTATTATTATTATTATTATTATTATTATTATTATTATTATTATTATTATTATTATTATTATTATTATTATTATTATTATCATTATTATTATTATAATTATCATCATTATTATTATCATTATTATTATTATTGTTATTATTATTATCATTATTATTATTATTATTATTATTATCATTACTATTATTATTATTATTATTATTATTCTCTCTCCCTCCATCTCTCTTAGTGAGAGATCTTTGACATTAACCGAAAATGAACGCCGATAATGACATTAAATTCAATTTGACTTCACTCTCTGCTGCCTTTGTGTTTACCTAGAGATGATTTTAGAACGTTTTCGTCTATAGAGTGAGCGCCCTATGAATGATATGATTCTCTCCCAGTTGCCAAAGCTTGATATATGAACACCTTATGACGTTTTGTTTGGAACGCGCTTTGAGTATGAACTCTAAACGCCTTAGGGTGTTTGGTTTTGAACTTAGATTTGTTTTTGAAGGCGTTTTAGATGCAATTTTGAACGCTGGAAGAAGTTCGTTATTGAAAGAGTTGTAGGTAGAACTTTGAACGTTTATAAAAGCGCTGTTTTGAGCGCATTTTAAGTCTAATTTGAGCGCCTAATGAGGTTTGTTATTGAACTTGCTCTAGGTTTAATAGGAACGCCTTTTAAGCTTCGTTTTTGTGGAATTTTGGAAGTCTTAAGAATGTCTCTTTTAAACTCTTTGAAGGTTTCATTATGAACGCCTTAAGTCTAGAGGTTTATTTCTGAACGCATTTTTGGTTTCATTCTAAACGTCTTAAGAAGGCCAGTTTGAGCAAGCTTTAGGATAAATTCTAATCGTCTAGAGAATGCGATTTAGGTTTATGTCTGAAAGTCACAAAATAGTCTTTAGGTATTTGGTTCTGAAAGCGTAGCAGATTTAATTCTGAACGCATTTGCAGAGGCCACATTTTAAACGCTTAAAAGCAATGAGATGTAAACTCAGTTTGACTAGTCTCATTAAGAACGACTGTAATGTTCATTCTTAACTCTTTTTGGCTAGTATCTGAGCATCAGTGTGTTTGGCTTCTTGAACGTTAGTGACTGATGTTTGAACTCCCTCCCACTATTCGATCGGCTCTTTGACAGAATTCTAAACTAGCCTATCCTTAGAATGGATCCTGAACCTCTACTGATTGGATACTTAATCCTTTTTATCGATTGCCTTCTATGCCCTATTTGACAGGATTATGTACCCTACTTTCTACAGGCTGGCTCCTTAACCTCTTCTGACTGAATTCTGATACCACTTATCCACCGAATGGCTTTTGAACCTCTCCTGATGATATTCTGAAATCTGCCAACTTGCCATTGGCTTCAGTAAGTTATTTGCTTAGCTCATAAGATATGCTTGCCTTTAATTGACTCCTAAACCTCTTTCAATTGGTCATTGAATACTTCACACTTTGGATCTCAATTGAACATAGTTTAATTGGAATTTGAGTCTCCATTCATATTACAATTTACAATGAAAAACGAATGGCTTATGAACTCCTTACTTCTAAACCACACATTGAGTGGAATCTGAAAATTTCAGTCTTAATCTCCTTTTGATTGCTTTCTGAACACCCGGAGTCTAATACGACTGCTCTAAACCCCATATCAACTGGCATCTGAAGTTCATTTCAAATGACATATAAACCCCACTTAGAGTGTCTCTAAACCTCAGTTCGAATGGATTCTAATTCCCATATAATTTGGTATCTAAATCTTACTCTGATTTTCATCTGAACTCTACTTAGACAGGCTACCGTACCCTCGTTCGATTGGAATCTGAGCTCCTATTCGACAGGTTTCTGAACCCCACGTTAACTGTATCTGAAATTCATTTTTACTGGTACTGAACTACAGTGTGACTGACATATGAAACTCACTTCAACTGGCTATTGAGCCCTCATTCAGTCTACAAATTGCTGCTGAAAAACGTTTGATTGTCTTCTGAACATCCTTTTCAAATGAATGGCTTCTGAACTTAATTTGTCAACAGGTTTTTAAACCATATTACCACTGAGTTCTAGTCCTAAACTCACTTCGATTACTGTCTGAAGACCTGAAGTCAAATCTAACTGTAATCTTCACCTCCTTTCAACTGGCATCTGAAATTCATTCGGATGACATTTAAACATCACTTGAAGTGGTTCTGAACCTCATTATGAATGGGTTCTAAATCCCATACATATATTTGTATACACTCATTACTTTGATTAACATCTACATTTTACTTAGGTTGGCTACTGCGCCCTAATTTGATCGGCATTTCCAATTCGACTGGCCTCTGAATCTTACTTCGAGTGATATCTTGAATCCATTTTTACTGGTATTTGAAGTCTATTTTGCCTGGCATATGAAGCCACTCGACTGGTATTTGATCCCCACTTCGACTGGCATCTGTACTCCACTTTAATTGGCATCTAAATCCCACTACAGCTGCAATCGAAACCCTACTCCGGTTGGCATTTGAACCCCACTCCGATTTGAATCTTAATCCCTCTTCGATTGGCATATGAATTCTCATCACTTGGCTACTGATCCCCAAATCCTTTGGTATCTGAACTTATCCCATTCCTTTACTTTAAACTCTCAGTTCAGCTTTGACTGGAAATCGAATCCCCATTGTCTTCTGAACTTTCCTTCCAATCAATGACTGGTACAAGAACTCCTCTGCCATTCATTAGTGTCTCATCCACTGTTTGACTGGCTTTAAAACGGCTTTGGATTGGCTGACAGCGATGTCTTGGGCCTGTCAGTGTGTGACAGCCTGTCAGGGTTGATTATCATGGGCGTTCTATCGTAAGCAAATGATATAAGAGAGAGAGAGAGAGAGAGAGAGAGAGAGAGAGAGAGAGAGAGAGAGAGAGAGAGAGAGAGAGAGAGAGAGAGAGAGAGAGAGAGAGAGAGAGAGAGAGAGCTACAACTTATAACAAAAAGATAGAGAAAGAATTTGTGACGCTGTGTGTATGTAAATGTGTGAGCGTGTTTGTGTGCGTGCGCATGTATGATAAATACATACATACATACATACATACATACATACATACATACATACATACATACATACATACATACATACATACATACATACGTGCATGCTTACATACATACATACGTATATGCATACATACATACCTACATACATACATATATGCATACATACATATATACATACATACATACATACATACATACATACATACATACATACATACATACATACATACATACATACATACATACATACATACATACATACATACATACATACATACATACATACATACATACATACATACATACATACATACATACATACATACTTACTTACACATAAGAAATGTACGACATCTTTTATGAGAAATATGGGAAGATAGTAGATTGCTGCATACCTGTCACCAAAGTAGGTGTAATTCATGCCAGAGAGAAATGGTTCGATAATGAGTGTAAAAGAGCTAAGGAGTGGAAAGACAGATGCTGGAAAAGGTATAGGAGGAGAAAAAACATAAACGCCTGGCAAACCCACAAAAGAGCAAGAAATGACTACCTAAGTAAAAGGAGAGAGGCAGGGAGAGACTATGAGAGGGACATCACCAGGAAGGCTAAAGAAAATCCCAAGCTTTTCCACAGCTTTATCAGAGGAAAATTAGAGGTAAAAGAATAGATTTTAAGGCTTAAGAGAGCGGATGGAAGCATCACTGAGACGGATGAAGAGATCTGCAAAGAATTGAACAAGGAGTTTCAGTCAGTATTTACAGTAGAAAATACCCCACCCCCTCAGATTGCAGAGATAGAAGTTCATGGGCCGGTATAAGAGAACATCATCCTTTCAGCTACAGAGGTATGGAAAGCGCTGATGAAGTTAGATGTCCATAAAGCTACAAGTCCTGATAAGATATCCCCTCATGTACTTAAAAAGTGCGCAAACTCAGTATCAGTGGTACTAAGTATCATATTTAAAAAGTCACTGGAGTCTGGGAATATTCCAAGATGCTGGAAACAAGCGAGCGTGATACCTATCTTCAAAAAGAGAAGGAGTGAAACGGCTCTAATCTATAAACCAGTTTCCTTGACCAGCATAGTTTGCAAAGTTAGAGAGAAACTACTAAGGAAACATATATCTCTTCACTTGGAATCCTTCAACTTTTTGTCAGTGAGACAACATGGCTTCAGAGAATAGTAGATCAACAGCAACAAACTTATTAGAATTTTATGATGAGGTAAGCCGAATCTTAAAGGAAAGGGAGGGCTGGGCAGATTGCATATTCCTAGACTTCCAGAAAGCAATTGACACTGTTCCTACATGGGAGACTTATTAAGAAGCTGCAAGCAATGGCTAGAATAGGTGGAAATGTCTTGTAATGGATAAAAACTTATCCAGAAGGAAGGGATCAGAGGGTTAGAGCAAGACACTCAGTGTCTGAATGGAGAAGAGTTAGTAGTGGAATTCCACAGGGTTCAGTTTTAGGGCTACTTTTGTTCCTTGTATATGTAAATGACCTACCAGAGTCTTTAAATTCATTCATGAATATGTTTGCAGATGATGCAGAGATTGTGGAGGAAGTAAGAAACGAGAACAATGGTAGAGAACTTCAGGAAGATCTAAATAGTCTGCATGAGTGGTCAGAAATGTGGCTAATGAAATTCAATACTTCAAAATGTAAGGTAATGAGAATGGGTACAAGTGCAAGAAGGCCCAAGCTTGACTACTCGGTGGCTGGAGTACAACTTCAAGAGACAGAAAATGAGAGAGATCTAGGAGTAAACATACTGGCAGATTTGTCTCCAGAAATACATATAAATGGCATAGTAAGGGCAGCATATGAATTCTTATCAAATGTAAGGGTAGCCTTCAGGCACATGGACAAGGAAATGTTCAGAAATATTTATGTAACCTATGTGAGGCCAAAACTCGAATATGCAGCCCCCTTTTGGAATCCGCACTTGAAAAAGCACATAGCTAAGCTTGAAAAAGTTCAAAGACATGCCACGAAACTGGTGCCAGAAATACGCAATCTCAGTTATGATGAGTGGCTGAGGGAATTAGACTTACCATCACTCGAAGCTAGAAGAGTGAGGGGGGATATGGTGACAGTCTTTAAATTCCTTCATGGTTATGATAGAGTGGATAGGGATCGATATTTTGATATGGCTGGCTCTAGAACTAGAGGTCATAGTTTGAAGCTTCGTAAGAAAACTTCTTTGCAGGATGTAAGGAAATACTTTTTCAGTGTAAGAGTAGTTGATAATTGGAATTGGCTAAGCGAGGAGGTAGTTAATGCTATCTCAATCCATAGTTTTAAGGACAGGTATGATAAGTATGACTAAGTATAAAATGGAACCGATGAGGAGACGGGAAGATACGAGCTTTGGGCTCTTTCCCGTAAACAAAATTAGGTAATCAATTAGGTAATCACATACATCTATCCATTCATTCATACATACATACATTCATACATACATACATACATACATACATACATACATACATACATACATACATACATACATGCATACATTCATACATATCTATCTATCTATCTATCCATCTATCTATCTATCTATCTATATATATATATATATATATATATATATATATATATATATATATATATATATATATATATATATATATATATATACAGTATATGTAAATAGATAGATAAATAGATAGATAGATAGATAGATAGATAGATAGATAGATAGATAGATAGAGAGAGGAGAGAGAGAGAGAGAGAGAGAGAGAGAGAGAGAGAGAGAGAGAGAGAGAGAGAGAGAGAGAGAGAGAGAGAGAGAGAGAGAGAGAGAGAGAGAGAGTTGCAAACAACAGTTCTATCTCTCACACAAATCCAAATATAGATCAATCGTCCAATATTTTTTTGTTTTTACTCTATCGATGAGTTTGTGGTTCACGGAATATTTCCTGTGAGAGATGAAATTCAATTTGTCAGTTAATTAAGGGAAATTCACCTGTGATTAATACTATCACACCACCAAAACAACCCCAAGGGTTCGGTTGTATGGAAAAAAATACTTTTGTTTGCATTCATATATATATATATATATTATATATATATATATATATATATATATATATATATATATATATATATATATATATATATATATATATATATATACATACATAATGAAAATGAGGCCATCTCTGTCCCAAACCCCCCCACCCTTGGGTCGGGGAGGGATGATAGAGGATCTCCATGAGATGTGGCAGCAGGAGGAGGAGTAGCTATTAAGAGATTAAAACAGAAAATCAAGGATTTAGAGGTAGTGGTTATAAGCCTTGATAAAATTCGGAGTATGGATAAAGAAATGAAAGAGAAAGAAGCACTCAGAGAGTAAATGAAATATTTGGAGAAAGCAAATAAAGCACAAGGGCAGGAAAGAAAAGAACTAGAAAAACGAATAAAGAAGGTGGAGGGGGAAAAGAGTGAACTAGATACCAGAATTTCTAAACAAGATGATAACAACAAACAGCTGAATGGCAACCTAAATGAATTAAATGTTAGTTCACTGCTCTCTTCTGAGAGAGACGAGATTGCAGCTTGTAATGTTCAGATTAAGGAAAACATCGAACAGTTTAGAAAAGAGTTCCAGGAGCTGAATACGGAACATGATGCCATGAAAACTTCCTTTGCTGATGCACTAATGGGGAATGTGGCAGTAAAATAGGCTGTGAAGGTGGTGGCACTGGGAAACATACAAACAGTTGACTATAAAGGAACAGTAATCAAAAAAATTAAAGACGTTGTGATGGAAAGGGCAAATCCACTGATTAAACAGGCACTTAATAAAGAGAAGACAGTGGTAATCTCAGGAATAAGCGAATCCCAGGAGCCAACATTGCACGGGAGACTTGAAGAAAATAAAGCTAGGGTTGTAGACCTGATAAGAAAGCTTGGAGTAGTTTGTGGTCCTGGGGATATTGTAAACATTCACCAACTAGGCAAATATTCGAGGGAGGGAAAGCAGAGACCAACAAAAGTAACCTTTGAGAGAGGGGAAACATGTAGAGAAATATTAATGCAGAAAAAAGTCTAAAAGACCTTCAAGAATTCAAAAAAGTGTTCATTAGACGATACAGAACACAGGAAGAGATGGGAAAGATCAAAAACTTGTTGGAAGAGCAAGAAGGTTAAATGAGGAAAGAAATGAAGAAGAGAAGAAAAATTTTCATTCCAGAGTTCTTGCAGACAAAGGGGAGATAAAGAAGATAATGACAGAAGATCAGGGGATGGGGCCTCATTAAGATTGCTATACACAAATGCAAATGGATTAGCTGGTAAGGCAGTAGAATTAAAAGGTAGGATTAACAACAGTAAGGCAGATATAGTAGCAATTACAGAGACTAAGTTGAGTGAGGACATAAACAGTGTTACAGTTTTTCCTAAGGGCTTCAGAATATTAAGAGTTGAAAGATCTGAGAGGACTGGTGGAGGGATAGCACTGCTCATAAGAGAAAGGATCCAAGTTGAAGAAATAAACTTGGCTATAGAAAGTGAGCTAAAGGAATTTCTTGTTGCTCGCATAAATACTGGGTCAGAGAGCAATATAATAACTGTTGTATATAACCCACCAAGGAACCAACACAGGCTAGAAGTTTATGAGGAAAGTCATATAGGTACTATTGAAGTCATGAACTCAGTTGTTAACATGCCACGGGAGAGGAAATGTGGTATTTTGATTATGGGAGACTTTAATCATAAAGAGATAGATTGGATAAATCTTGACCCACACAGTGGTGAGGACTCATTCGGGGCAAGATTCCTAGATTGCGTACAAGGGAATTTCCTACACCAACATGTAATGGAACCAACGAGGGCCAGGGGTGGGGATGAACCATATTACTTGATCTAGTATTCACAGATAACGTGTTGGATATTGAAAAAATGAGTATGAGCCACCAATTGGAAAGAGTGACCACTGTGTGTTGTTGATGGAGTATATCATTGAAGATATTCTGCCTGAAAGTAGAGGCACTGAGGACATGAGGAGGAACTATCCGAAAGGAGATTACATCAAAATGAATGAGCATTTTGCAGTTATTGACTGGAGAACCTTATTTTACAACAAATCTGTACAAGAAATGTACGACATCTTTTGTGAGAAATATGGGAAGATAGTAGATTGCCGCATACCTGTCACCAAAATGGGTGTAATTCATGCCAAAGAGAAATGGTTCGATAATGAGTGTAAAAGAGCTAAGGATTGGCGAGACAAATGCTGGAAAAGGTATAGGAGGGTAAAAAACATAAATGTCTGGCAAACCCACAAAAGAGCAAGAAATAATTACCTAAGTAAAAGAAGAGAAGCAGAGAGAAAGACTATGAAAGGGACATCAATAGGAAGGCTAAAGAAAATCCCAAGCTTTTCCACAGCTTTATCAGAGGAAAACTGAAGGTAAAAAAAAAAAAAAAATGTAAGGCTTAAGAGAGAGGATGGAAGCATCACTGAGACGGATGAAGAGATCTGCAAAGAATTGAACAAGGAGTTTCAGTCAGTATTTACAGTAGAAAATACCCCATCCCCTCAGATTGCAGAGATAGAAGCTTACGGGCCGGTATTAGAGAACATCAACCTTTCAACCACAGAGGTATGGAAAGCGCTGATGAAGTTAGATGTACATAAAGCTACAAGTCCTGATGATATATCCCCTCATGTACTTAAAAAATGCACAAACTCATTATCAGTGGTACTATCTATCATATTTAAAAAGTCACTGGAGCCAGGGAAGATTCCAAAATGCTGGAAACAAACAAACGTGATACCTATCTTCAAAAAGTGAAGGAGTGATACGGCTCTAAGCTATAGACCAGTTTCCTTGACCAGCATAGTTTGCAAAGTTATAGAGAAACTACTAAGGAAACATATACCTCTTCACTTGGAATCCTTCAACTTTTTGTCAGTGAGACATGGCATCAGAGAAGGTAGATCATCAGTATCAAACTTATTAGAATTTTATGAAGAGGTAAGCCGAATCTGAATCTTACAGGAAAGAGAGGGCTGGGCAGATTGCATATTCCTAGATTTCCAGAAAGTATTTGACATTGTCCCACATGGGAGACTTATTAGGAAGCTGCAAGCAATGTCTATAATAGGTGGAAATGTCTTGGAATGGATAAAAACTTACTTAGAAGGAAGGGAACAGAGGGTTAGAGTAAGACACTCATTGTCTGAATGGAGAAGAGTTAGTAGTGGAGTTCCAAAGCGTTTAGTTTTAGGGCCACTTTTGT
>JAXCGZ010007835.1:0-7500 GCA_037179515.1 Halocaridina rubra
AGAGAGCGAGAGAGAGAGAGAGAGAGAGAGAGAGAGAGAGAGAGAGAGAGAGAGAGAGAGAGAGATTATTTTTATTTTATTAATTTATTGCACCAAGGCGTCAGACATTACTCGAATTCATACAAATAATGCTTCAAATGGATACAAAACCAAGAATAGAATATAGTTTACAGGGAGATGTACACATTGATAAAACATTGCTGCATACTAACACACAACTCACAGTATGGCAGCACAGAGTACATTATATACAAAATTAAAGCTCAGAGAAACACAGAATACACAAACAGAATTATACAGCAACATAGAGAAAATATATGTATAATTCAATATAATTAATGGCCACCAAAGTGAGGATAACGAGCAAGAATAACATCAAGGTTGTCATCATTAAGTAAAAATGAGCAGATCTGTATTAAGTTCTGACCTCGTGGTAAAACATCTCTCACTGTGGGGCACTGAAGACAATAGTGGTCAAGAGTGTTAGCATTAGGACGGTCACATAATTTACAGGAGGTGTACTGTGGCATATCTAGAGTCTGGGAGACCTGCCATAAAGGCCGATACCCCATTCTGAGCCGAGCACTAACTACATTGTTTTTCCGCACCATTAACCCGCGTCTGCGATACTTGTAGCGACTGTGAAGAAAGTGATCATGGTGCTGTATGGACACACTGTTGGCCCTCTCCGTGTCCCTGCGCTGGACCGTCATGGCAAACCCAGCTGAGTAGATGATGTTACGCAGGCATCGCAGGGAGGGCTCAGCGTCCACAGCATGCCCATCCAGCATACAGGCCGCCTTGGCAAGACGATCCGCTGTGTCGTTGCCAGTCAGCCCAATGTGAGAGGGCATCCATACAAACGACACAACAAGAGAAGCATCCTGAGCGGCCGCGAGGCGACATAGTATATCTCCCACAGCACGGCCACAGATGGGTCTTGGCGAGGATAGGGCTTGTAGGGCCGATTGGGAGTCACAAATTATTACCCCATTCACTCGTCGTCGAACAAGGAGAGTCACGGCATCCAAGATGGCATTCAGTTCACAGTAGGTGGAGCTCAACGAGGTGGGTAGTCTACGGCCAATCCATGAATCAGCCGGCACAGGCGGCTCCATGGTGGGGGAAAACACAGCACATGCCACCCTCCCATCTGCTTGCACAGAACCATCAACATAGACGTGGTGTGCTGCAGGGATAGACGTGGACACATCAGTGATAGTCTCCAGAGCTAACTGTCTCTGCAGGGGGGGATAGACATCCTTTGAGGTCGGTGTATATGTGACAGAGGGGAGGGGGACACGCCAGGGTGGTAAATCTGGGACAGCCGCCTGCACTGGCAGGTCGATGTCAAGGCCACGGAGAATGTCACTCACCACCCTGATAAGGTTATGACCTCCTGCTTGAAGTGGGAGCCTGGGTGCGTCTGGATCCAGGGACGTCCTCATGACAGCAGAGAAGTACGGAGCAAGAAAGGGGTAGTGAAGACACTTAACAGTAAAATAGGACACATTGGCATAAATCCTCTCCACAAGAGGGGGCAAGTTGAGCTCCAACTGCATACTCACAATACGGGTAGAGAGAGAACATCCCAAGATAAATCTCATGACTCGATTCTGGAACTTTTCAAGTGGCTCGAGAGCTGGTCTAGGAAGTTGACACAAGGCAGGAGACAGATAGTCAACCACTGACCGAAGTAGTAGGATGTAGAGGGTCCTCGCCACTGGGATGGAGACTCCTGCAGCATTGTTGGCAAGCCACTTGACAGGTGCAAAGCGGGGCTCCAGATGGTCAAGAAGGCTCTTCACAAAGGGATAAATTCGTTGACGTGCAGGTATAGCTGGGGTGATCCGGACTGGTGCACCTAAATACGTGTACTGTGTGCAGTGAGGGATGACATTACCACCCATGGCGAATGCGGGCAGTGCTCTGCAGTTGTGTGAAGTAAAAATCCTGCTTTTTTCTGGGGAGATAATAAGGCCACAGGAGGTAGCAGACACGTAAAAATCATGGAGCATGTGCTGAAGGTCGTGAGTTGAGGTCGTGTGGATGCATATGTCGTCCGCATAGCAGGTAACTGTAGTACAGGGGATGACAGGAAGGAGGGAGAGTAGACGATGCATAAGGATATTGAATAGAAAAGGACTTAGCACACCCCCCTGAGGAGTACCCAGTTCAAACCGTTCATAGGAGCTATACGACCCTTTAAAAAGGACACTTAATGTTCTGTTGCAGAGATATCCCCGTATCCATTTCAGTATGTTCCCCCGAACTCCAAAGTCCACCAGCTGGTCAAGAATAATTTCCGTGTTGGCTATATCGAAGGCAGATTTGAGCTCCAGGAAGGTGACCACACTGGTGGGAGAAAGACGGGTGTAGAGTTCAGCGAGGCAGTGATGTGTGCTCCGTTGTGGGAGGAAACCATAAAGACTGGGGGAGAGTTTATCCTGTAGACGGTGCATGAGCCGGGCAAGAAGGATGCGTTCAAACACTTTGCTGAAGCAGGAGGTGAGGGAGATAGGCCTAAATTTGTCGGTTCCAAGTTTTGGTAGAGGAATAATAGTGCTTCTGGTCCAGGCAGAGGGCACATGCCCCAAGCAAAAAGAAAGATTGAAGAGCTGCAGTAGGGGGTTACCAGGAACTTTATGAAGAAGACGGAGAACTTGATATGTAAGACCATCCTCCCCAGGGGCATTAGCCTTAATCCTAGCAAGAGCACGTCATAGTTCATCCTCTGTGAATAGGATGTCATCCTCTTCATCCGTCTGTAGTACTGCACCCATTAGGCGGAGGTTACGAACACTGCGGTGGGTGGAGAGTGCCTCTTGAACGTTCCCGGGAAGGTTGCAAGTTTGTGACTGTGCTGACCAGGTAGTGATGAGGTCCTGAGCATACTCAAGTGGACTGTGGTGTAGAGCACAGGTGGGTTTCTTCTTGACAGCCTTCCTTATAAGATGCCACATAGTCCCAGCGCTAGTCTGATGGTTAATACTATCCGTAAATTTCTGCCAATACTCCGTGTGCACGCACTTCTGCAGGGCAACCAGATCATCCCTCGCCAACTGATATTGGTGCAGGTGGTCAGGGGTGGGCTGCCTTTGAAAGGAGAGTCCAGCATCCACAGCTGTCCTTTCCGCCTGGGCAATACGCTGATCCAGAGTCCAGGAATGGGCCTCAGGGCGACGTGGAACGTGTGGTCTGAGAACATAATGCGTGTAGAAGTAGAGAGAGAGAGAGAGAAAGAGAGAGAGAGAGAGAGAGAGAGAGAGAGAGAGAGAGAGAGGAGAGAGAGAGAGAGAGAGAGAGAGAGAGAGAGAGAGAGAGAGAGAGAGAGAGAGAGAGAGAGGAAATATTTAAATGACCCTTTATATGAAGAAGGTAAGATATTTAGAGCTTAAAGCCAGAAGACAGTCTGGGCTGTGCAACATTTGTGGCCTTGCATTTCAAAGAAAAAGCGAGAGCCGTTATCTTACCTTTGACGTTTGTTTTTCGACTCCCGCTCCGTCTATACGAGGCTCAGGGAGTCTCACCATAAACTGATATTACAGTTTTAAACTTTGTAATTTTCACTTATTGTCATTTCAGAAGTGTAGCAGTCATCGTAAAGATATGTTTTAAACTTCTTAAAAATGTCAACAATACTACTCTCCTTAATCTCTTTGGGAAGGCGATTAAAAAGTCTTGGAGCCGAAGTTTTGAAAGCTCTAAACCCCTGTTGTCGATTACATCTTGATTCCTCTAATATGAAACGATCATCATTGAATCTGAGACTTATTGTAGATTCCGTTTGAAAGTTACGCAGTAGTTTCCTTATGCAATCCGACTTCCCGTGTGTAATTGCCTGATACACCATGACACAAATCTTGAATACAATTCTTGCTTTAATAGGTAGCCAATGTAATTGCATCAGTACAGGAGTAAATTCTGTCACGTGATGGCGTACCCTTTATTTATCGAGCAGCTCTATTCATGACATACTGTAAGTTGCACGGTAGATATTTTGGTAATCCATAGCACAATGAATTACAGCAATCAAGTAATATTTCTCAAGTGATAACCAGCCACTATTACTGCTTCATCTATTTTTTCTTTCATAGATAAGTTACTATCTAACATTACACCCAAATCCTTCAATGACCTCTTGACACCAACTTCTCTCCCATCAATATTCAGACTATGAACATCCTTCAACCTTCTAAGGTCACCTCTCTTTCCTAAAATCAAGCTTTCTGTCTTGTCTTCAAGTTTAGATGTTTTATTTTTTATCCACTCTTTAACATCCATCATGATTTCACTCAACCTAACTACAGTTTCTTCAACATTATTAAATGTCAAGCAGAATTGAGTATCATCTGCAAAAAGCTTAAAAAATACCCCATGTCTCTTAAGTATATATGACAACTCAATTGTATAACTACAAAAGAGGATTGGACCAAGCACATTTTATATTGCCTTGGGAACTGTACAAGTATGTGAGAATGAGGTATGAAATCTAACAATAACCCTATATCGAAAATGAATGTGAATTATTGTCAGATGTGCTTGGTTAAAAAAAATTGGTAATAAAGACTTAGAAATTAGAAAAAAATATATATTTTTGAATTTGGAAAATAAGAAAAATTAAATCACAAGCCTGCCAATAAAAAAGACAGTATAAGTAAATAATAGAGGAGCCGTTACAAAGGTTTAACCTCACATTACAAGTACAAGTGCTTGAAAATTCTCCCAACCGAGTTAATGAATATTTTGAACAACAGTCAGCTTTTCAAATGCCGTCGTCTTGTTGTGCTTACAATTGCTCAGTGAGATGTAAAGGCGGATCTGGTATTACATTTCATAGGTGAGTTTCAATGGTTTTAAATTGCAGGTTGACCATTGGCAGCCAAAGAAAAATTGTAATCTCGAAAGGCACATTATTGGGTAATAGGTTTGAATCTACGAAGTTTTTATCAAAGTAAACTTCTGCAGAGATTTGATTTTTTGTACTATTTTACACTAACCCTTTTCCCGAATCGGATCATGACAGTCTCTTTGTTATGGGATTTCCATGCAATTCCAACACACTGTTCATGTTTGTCACTTTTTGCTCCAATAATTCTCGGTGTTTGTCACTATTAGTCCCCATTGTGTGGCAGTGGACACAATGAGTGTAGTTGGGGAATAAAGGCTGGATAACCTCTCTAGTGCCCCCACGATGGTCTCGATCATGTATCTGTCTAGTCTTGATTCTAACATACTGACCGCTCGGCTACTGTGGTCTCCACTTTTTGCACACCAAGAATGAAGATATATATGTCACTACCAAGGAATTTTGTTGAAGTCCGTTGGTATTTTTCACTACCTACTGCAAGGGAGACTCATGCAAACTCTCAGAGATCTGATGCACAGGTAGATAAAAGTTTTGGGTAGTTTACAATTTAGCGGGCCATGCCGCTCAACGACCTCATCCCTCCACTCTGGTAAGTAGTTCGACTGAAGGTTAGGTAAGTATTTTTAGTTAGGATTGTAAGATGGGGGATCCCATGGGGGCATCGCCCCCCTGGGTAAGAGGTTAGGTAAGTATTTTTAGTTCGGATAGTAAAAAATAGTTTCGTATGCCTATTGTCACCAATTTTTGTTGTGTGTTCTTTCGCCAGTTCTGTAGTCAGAGCCTATCGCCATCTGTTGGTAGGTTTTGAACATTGGTATGGCCCGCTAAACTGTAGGTGTTCCAAAGTTTTCTTTCACACGCCCTATGAGAGAAATTATAAAACAAAATATCGAAAAAAATATTTAAATTCTAAACCATATTGAAATATGAAAATATCAACTATCTACTCGTTTCGTAATTGGAGGGTGAACAATTCCAACTCTATATTATGAAAATTTTGATGAGTTTTTTCTTAACCCAACTGAGAGAGTGAAAGTAAACATTTGCCAAAAGCAGACACTGGCGGGTACATAGCAGAATTTTGAATTATTATCTAAGCAGCTGCTTGGGATGAGAATGGATTTGATATTGTTCAGATAATTTTCTTATGAAATGATGATGCCGAAATATGACAATGATTGTTCTTTAGAATAATATGTATTCTTTCACTTATTCTCTGGGCTGCATCTGTCCACTGCAGAACTCTTGACGACTTGTTCTTTGAGCTTTAATTTCCCTCTGACAATGCTGTGGATAAGTCAGGGATATTCCTCAACTCCCCTAGCAATATATCAGTCAAGTGCCCTCTCTGCATATGCTCAGATACCCATCTCTTGTTTTTTTTTTTTTCAAGCATGTATTCTTTTCCTCATACCATATTTTAGCCTTGTCTAATCCTCTCCTTTTCACTCTTACATTCTTTATTGAACCATTTCTCATTGGTATTAGTAATTCCTGTTTAATAGCTGGTATACAATAGCTAAGTATCCTCTCATATTTCTCACAAAAAGATTTTCTCAAGCTCCAGTACAGATTTGTTGTTGAAAATGGTTTCTTTAGTCAGTACCTTTAAATACCTAAAGTAAGATTATCTGAAAGCAATCAGTACTACTACTGCAACTACTTTACAGCTTCATCCTTCCTGCTTAGATATCTCGAGGAAGCTGATGATGATAAAGTTTTGGTCTACCACTGCATATCATTTGCCTTCCCTTATACCTACCCCCACTTTTCATCTGCTTTATCACATATGCCACCATCATACAACACCTACTAATCTGTCACATTACCTCTCATCTTTAATACTTCTGTTTTTGCTGCTTAGTTGTAAGGAAATATTTTTGTGGATATCTTGATTGAAACCTTATTCCATGTGCTTACAGTTATTGCTTGCTGTTTTATGTTAATCCCCATTATGAGGATGGATACAGGCAGGTTGGAGCTGTGGAATAAGGGCTGGATGTGGGTTAGTCACCTCCTGCTTCCAATAATTGTTGCTACTCTTGTTTTGCTGATACCCCGTATTTGTGAATAGTATTGTATGAAGCACATAATCATAATCATTTGGGTAATAAATGTGTCGGGTCAGTAATGTGAATGTAACTCAATTCTGATCTGTCATTATGTATTATTGATTCCTGGAAGTTATTCCATTATTACCATAGGTAATTAATTTGTTATTTTGGTAGAGTATTTTTGATAGCTAGTAGGAATCAATAAAAAAGAAAAAAATAATTGTTAATGTTTTTTGTACTGTATTATTTTCAGCATAAAAAAAATTTCAACTTAATACTGTATATATATATATATATATATATATATATATATATATATATATATATATATATATATATATATATATATATACAGTAATCCCTTGCTATTTCGCGGTTCACCTATCGCGGATTCACTGTATCGCGGATTTTTTTTGGCATTTTTTTTTTTTTTTTTAAATCATTTTGACACCAGGATGGGCCAAAAAATGATAAAATAAAACAGCCTTTATCAGGCTGTAAAGAAAACCAGAGATGGAGAGTGTAATGACCTGTCAGATGTGAAGGGATTATAAAAGATGTGTAATGAATATCCAG
>JAXCGZ010007835.1:12500-15000 GCA_037179515.1 Halocaridina rubra
CAAGCATCCTTCATCTTCTAAGGCTTCTTGTAGTGAGCCTAAGTGGCAAAGGAAAATGTTAACCATAACAGATAAGGTGAAACTCTTAGATATGTTGAAAGAAGGAAAAAGCTTTACGGATGTCGGCCGCTATTTTGGTCTCAATGAATAACAGCCGTAAAGCTGTTATTGGCTGCGGAATAATTTCCTCTGGCGTCTACAAACTCATTACCACCTCATTCACGGTAAGTTTATCTATCACGTACATATAAATTTACGTTGCATTTTGTTATTTATAAAGTAAAGGGTGGTTTTTTAACAGTGCAGGGAGGGTTTATACAGTAAACATAAAAATAATTGTAAAATACCTATGTACATGAGTATGTCATAAAAATTTACGCTTGCATGCTGTTATTTATGAAGTAAAGGGTGGTTTGTTAACAGTACAGGGAGGGTTTATACAGTTTATACAGTGTAAACGTAAAAATAAATTAATCTATGTACATATAGGCTGATCCTACTCCGCGATTTTCCTGTCTCGCGCTGGGTCCCGGAACCGAACCCTTGCGATAATTGAAGGAACGCTGTATATATATATATATATATATATATATATATATATATATATATATATATATATATATATATATATATATATATATATATATATATATATATATATATATATATATACATATATATATATATATATATATATATATATATATATATATATATATATATATATATATATATATATATATATATATATATATATATATATATATATATATATATATATATATATATATATATATATATATATATATATATATATATATATATATATATATATATATATATATATATATATATATATATATTCGTTGTCTTATTTAATGGGCGTTTCCTACCATTTTAGACTGCATGTTAACAGTTCAGTGTTATATATATATATATATATATATATATATATATATATATATATATATATATATATATATATATATATATATATATATATATATATATATATATATATATATATATATATATATATATATATATATATATAATACAGTGTTGCCTCACTTATCGCGGTAGTTCGGTTCCGGGACCCGGCGCAAACCCGGAAATCCTCGGAGTAGGATCAGCCTATATGTACATAGATATTTTAATGTATTTTTACGTTTACACTGTATAAACCCTCCCTGTACTGTTAAAAAAACACCCTTTACATTATAAATAACAGCAAGCAACATAATTTTTTTATGAAAGTGATAGGAAAACTTACCATGAATGAGGTGATGATAACTTGACATACATAGGTTCCATATTTTACAATAATTTTTACGTTTACGTAAAATAGCGGCCAACATCCACAAACTTTTTTCCTTCTTTCAACATATCTAAGAGTTTCACTTTTTCTACACTGGTTAACATTTTCCTTTGCCGCTTAGGCTCACTACAAGAAGCCTTAGAAGATGAAGGATGCTTGGGAGGCAATGCAGAGGTTAAAATATGCGAGTAAAAAAATCACAAGCAAAACATATTAATAATAATAAGCACAACATGAATGGCGCACACGAGTGAGGTGAGACAATGGAAGATGGTGGAAGCCTTTGTCCGAAACGCTGATAGCAGTATCATATTTTACATGTTGCAGTACTGTTAGTATTTATGCTTTTTACTATTTTTTACTGTTATATTATTCTTAGGCTAAGAAATACTTTTTTTTTATCAATAAAATCATGAAACTACTGGAAATATAAATATATATGCTAGCTCACTTAGCTTCGACCCCAATACATTGTACGCTATCGAACACAAGCAAACCTGAGTTAGACTGAACGAGTCTTTGTCCAAAACGCTGATAGCGGTATCGTATTTTACATGTTGCAATACTGTTAGTATTTATGTTTTTTACTATTTTTTACTGTTTTATTATTCTTAGGCTAATAAATACGTTTTTTTTATCAATAAAATCATGAAACTACTGGAAATATAAATATATATGCTAGCTCACGTAGCTGCGACCCCAATACATTGTATGCTATCGAACACTATTTCATATGATGCAGTACTGTGAGTTATACTGTACATACGTATATCATTCGGTTATTAGTACAATGTATATTAATTTAAAATTCTTCTACTTATTTGATGATTGTACAAAATCTATTGTATTTATTCATTGTAATTTGGACCAAATATTCCTTTTGTAAAGATTATACTGTTCTTTTCAAAAGAGGTGGTCAGTAAACGTATCTATCTATCTACATTTATGTTTTTTACTATTTTTTACAGTTTTATTATTCGTAGGATGGGAAATAATTTTTTTTATCATTAGATAATGAAATATGTTTCTTTCAATAAAAAAATGAAAATACTGAGAATTTTTTTTTTTAATATTTTAATATTTTTGCATATACCCATGAAATGAAATAATAATTTATCCAAAAAAAAATCACGATAGAGTGAGAAAGCGAACCAAGAAGCGCGAATAACTTGGGTAACACTC
>JAXCGZ010007835.1:20000-90206 GCA_037179515.1 Halocaridina rubra
ATAGCTGAACGCTCCGCACTTATACTCATATACCTCTTACAGCTAAATATCACTTCAACTCTTAACATCCTCTGTTCCCTTGTTCAGTAATTCCAAAAATTTGCTTAGAGAGCCATCATGGTAAAACCATAAAGCTAGATATTACCAGTCACTAAAATGTTTAAAGGATGTCTTCATCTCTGCTATATACCATCGCATCACTAAACTGCTGTTTTTTATATCACAGATATACCATTCTCCCACCAGTTATATGTTTGTTCATGGTTGTCTTTCAACGATTATATATTTTCTATAAATTCTGTCCAACAATTGCGGATCAGTTAACCGAATTTTATCTATTTGGATTGCGATTTTCTAATTGAGTGTGTTTAGTTTATGAAATTGGTATGCATCAGATTTAGAGGGTACTGTATTACTACTTACAAGTAATATCTTTGAAATGCATTACAGTAAGAATTTATAACTATAGTACAGAAATGGAAAATATTGCAATATAGAAATTTTAAAAGTAACATTGGTTATGGTGTTATTTGTAGTGATAATATCAACAAGTTACCTGTTCATAATTAAGTAAATTGATAAACTGTATGAAATATTTAGCTTGAATAAGTGTTTATGAATTTAGAAACTAATTTTGTATCGTTTTCTATTTAATGGTATCATTGCAATTTACAAATGATTATATCATCCCATAACAGCTCGGACTTACCTAGAAAAATGGAAGAGGAACAGGGAGGTTCTAAAGGTAAAGTATATCCCATTACTCTAAATTTTCCTGTAGAATTCTCTGCTTATTACTTTGTTGAGATACCCTTAATATATACTGTAATACTCAAGTTCTTTTTCCTTTTAAATTATAGATTAGATAAATTCTGTGGGAATTACTAATTCATATATTATTAGACAGGCATCAAACGAGAACTGGATGAAGAAGATGTTGTAAGAGCTAAGATTCCTCATTTTGATTTTGTTGCCAGCACTGATCATGACTTAACTAAAGAATGCAAAGGCATCTATGAGATTCCATCTTTATCAGAAAACAGTCATAATGATGATGATGATGATGGTGATGATAAATCAGCAGTCATTCAAGATGTTAAAAAGAAACTTGCTGCCAGCCTTGCCGATATCAAAATGAAATTAACCTCAGATGTATCACATAACATAATGAGGTCATTGGCTTCAGAAAGGCAGTTTGCTAAGTCGCAATCAAAACTAGATTTTATTAAGGTAAAAGATAAAGGTTATTTTCATTTGTTTTAAAAGAGAACTGCTCATTCTTTCGCACCGAGTTTCTGTCTGTAGCTTTTAAGGCAATTTTCATTGTGGGAATGTATCACTTTCACATGATTTTTGCCCTCTTACTTATGCAACCTGTACTGTTTGCTGTTGATGGTATACCACCAACATATCTCAGTAAATAATATATTGTCATAGAGAAACAGCAGCTTTTGAGTTGCGATTGTTTGAAGAAGGGTAGGGTTGTTGAGTATGTGTTCTGGGAGGAGACCAAGTTGCCAAAATGTGAAGCACGATGTATAAATAAAAATTTATTACTGTTTTTCACCCTATAGAACAACGAATACTTACTCAGTTTAGTACTTTTCTCCACTGTAATAAGTCAAGATGGAAAATTAATACTCTTTGCTGCTCATATGTGAATAATGGCTTAATTATCACCTTTGCTTTACATAGAATATTAAGTTCTTAGAAGAGCTTTTATGGCATAGGCGGGAACATTTCTCTCTAATGGAATAGTACTGTCAGAGATATTTGCTTAAACATTGTGTTGCTTGCTACTTTCAAGTAGCTACATGGTGCACACAGTTTAGTAACTGCTTTATACCATAGCATTTGCTACTCTTTTGTTTCTAATATGTTTGAAAATTCAGATGCATATATACCCTTGTTGCTTGCCTGTTCTCCAATGCTATAACTTCATTTAGTTATGACTTTTCACATGTTACAGTCTTCTGTATGTTCAATTGTATGTTGCTTGCTAATCTCTTTCTCTGCCTTAACTATCTTTTCTGATTATTACGTTTATTTGATGTAGGAACGCTTTTTTTTTTCCCCAATGATTTGTCTCTCTAATATTATGCATTTTCTCCATGCTTTCCCATTCTTATTGCCTAATACATGTGCTATTCATATGCATAATTTTTTTTTTTTTTATCGTTGACCATGGTGCTAATTTTCTTTTGATCCACCACCTCTTTTGTGGGTTCAGTTATACAATTGTTGATCCCTACTGTTTCTTTCTGTAAGTGCTCCATCTTTGTGGTCTAAGTAGATGTCATACCCTCATCTGTGTCTAGCTCCAACACAGACTTTCCATCTTTATGGTTCCATGAAAATTATCCAACAATGCTTCTGCCAATTGCAACTTTTTTTTTCCACTGGGACGGTCAAGGAAAAGTTAGTGCCCTTTATCACTTAGATTAGCTTGCTTCCAATTTGGTTGTATGGTCAGTGCCCTGCTTCTTTGCTCGCATTTCCTAGATACTTTTTTGTAACTATCTACGGCTTGCTCCCTTACAGTCTCTCATCTTGTAAGTTTGATGGCATGGTTCTTACTATCCATTGCCTGATGCTGCAATGCCCCCTCATATTGTGGTTTTTCTGTTGTTCTGTAGGTTGCATATTGCTGTTGTTTACCTTTTGCAGCTTTTCTCTTTCACTGTTAGCCTGCGTCCAGATTCCTTACACGGTCTAAGTTTTTGTTACCCTTAGAAGTGAGACCAATTGTTCTCTTGCCATTTGCAGAAAAGTCCTGTCTATTGTGTGGTTAAATGGTCTTGTGAGATTTGGTTTGCTGGTGGGCAAAACTTCTTTTACTAATATACCTACTATTTTTTTAGAGGAGTGGCAATGACCTTCATGCTCATTCTCATTGTTGAAATTCCTCGGATCTGAACTCCTTGTTAAGCTGGTGTTGGGTCCTGTGTATTATTATGGTATTTATAAGTCCTTAATGCTTGTTGGAAAACGTTGTTGAATGTGATCATTTCCTTTTATGATTTGGAGCTACTTCTGCTCAGTAATTGGATATTCTTGTTTTTAGTGATTACTCGGAATGTTCTTTGAATATTCATCTTGCTTTAAATTGCTTTAACGTCAGAGATATTATGATATTGGCTGTGTATCTATTTTAGCTTAGTTTGTTGTCTGAATACCATGTAGGCTCCCTCTTTCCCTTCATTATTATATTGGGTGATGTCGTGGTTGTTTGCCATTTTGCTGCTTTGCTTGGATGGTACTGCTTTTCTTGTCATTGTAAAGTCCTTCTATGTGATCTTTAGTTCCCTAGTTCTCCTTGGGGTGTTATATTGCTTGTTTTTCTGCTCTTGCTGTATAGATTAAGTTTACTCCTATTTCAGCTAGGTGTTGCTTGCTTAGCTGTGGGTTTTGCTTTATTGCCCTACCTTGTAAAAGGCATCAAGCCACCATTGACTTCACTCACCCAATTGAAAGAGGTTATCACATAACATATGCGCTGTTGCCTCTTTTGTTATCCAGAGCTTTGTAAGCTGCCTCAAAGAATTCAGTACAGAATGCATAATTATGATCCAGATGCTGTCATAGTCAGTAGCTACAAAAGAAAAGGATGTCTTAACTCCTCTGCCACCAAATAAATTAATGATATTTTATCTACGTGTGAGAAAAAAATTTATAATTATATGAGGTCAAGGATTATTCTGTTGTACTTCCTGCAGGCACCAGTCATGATTTTGAATATAAAAAGAAACTCATCCTATAGTAGCTATATGTATGTTGTGTGACAAACGATAAGCTTTAAATTCCTTGTCGCACGCTACCACTTAGTACTATGCAATGTTCATTCAGCTATTTAGGTGTTTGTATCTACAGTCCTATTCTTGCCTTACTGCAATGACCCAATGATTGGCATGCAGTATTATGAATATTTTGTTCTGATTCATAGATCAGTTACTTTATACTGTATTTGGCTTTGAGACTTCACTTTATTAAAAAGAGGAGTTGCTTTGAGAAAGGCATTTGCAAGTTTTGAACTAGTTTTAAATTGATTATTTCATATTGTATAGATATCTTGCTAAAGTTATCCATCTAAAGAGAAGCTTCTGTCTTGTTTCTGAATCCAACTGTAATGCTGTTTGACAATATTGCTAACATCGAATTTTTCTAACATAAGTCATAAATGGAAAATTTGCCATGGCTTGTAAATTGTTACCTAATGGAAATATATTTGCCCTTTTTTCTTTACAGTTGCGAGACAGAGCATACCCTGAAGAAGATAAGGTAACCACGCTCTCTGACAACAGTATCCACTTTGAATTTGCTAAGCCAAAGAAACAGTTTATATTGAAGCTAAACAAGCTATCTAACCCTCCAGCATATCAAGATATAAAGAGTGAAACTTTGGATGATCTTTTAGTATCATTGCTAGAAAACAAATTGCTTTCATATGATGGGTACGACCTTATGAGTACCTTCAGTGAAATACCAGAATCTTTATGTAGAAAAAAAAATAAGCAAATGATTTCTCGGGCAAAGAAAAAATTTTCAGAGTATGCTTTAAATTTTGCCACATCTTTATATCTAAGTTCCTTAGCTGCTTTCTTTGTTCTAGACAAAATTTTCCACATGCCATCCAGATCCATAGTACAAAAGAGACTTCGAGTACAGTGCTATAGGCCAGGATTCACTCAAGAATCTCTTGATATATTAACAGCTAGGGAATACAGTGGTAAAGCAGACAGAATGTGTTCTTTGATGCTCAGTTCAGTATACATTAAAAGAAGGCGAGACTTTGAGCAGTCATCCAATACGTGGATTGGTCATCTTGATATTAGCTGTGGACAAAACTTTACTGATATTTATGAGATACCTTTAGCTAGTGAAGTGTTAGTGTTTATTGTTGTGGGCTTATTTAAGGAATGGAAGCTTCCCATAGGCTATTTCCTTCATAATGGAATGTCAGGGAATATGTTGCAAAGGCTGGTGGAGGAGGCCATACACCTTCTTGATGACTGTGGTTTGAACGTAAAAGCTGTAGTCTGCAAAGGAAACACTAACTGCATCAAGATGGCTCAATTACTTGGATGCCAAATACAAGCAAGATTGAAATACTGTGAGATGACAACCAGCTTTTTGCATCCTTCAGGTGAATCAACGAGTAGAATCAGTGTTATTTTTGATACAAAGCATTCTCTCAATTTACTCTTAAAGCTGTTTGAAGAAAAAGGTACACTTCAAAGCAGTAAATATGGGGTAAGTAAATTATTTGTTTATTTATTTATTTATTAATATATTTGGTTGAATTGATGAATTATATTGAATTTTGAAAAAAATACCAAGCAGCCGTAAATACGATGTTATTTGAAGTACACACAAATACACAGCTAGTAGCACAGCTGTATCCGTATTTATAGCTTTATTTCTTTATATATTATGTTGAAGGATTATATTGAATTTGAAAAAAAAATACCATATACAGCCGTAAATACTATTTTATGCGAAGTACTTTGTTGAGTGTCGTGTAAAAATACAGTGTCACACTGCATTAGAAGAAGAAGAACCTCCACTCTGTTTACTCTTGCCCGCCATATTGTTTCTCGCGTTCATCTACTCTCTCGTTGGTTTCGTTCGTTATTGACATTGCTGTGTTTCCCAAGCGTAGTGGTGATAGTTATGATGGGAGTGCTACGAAGAAAAGAAAAGCCATCACCATGGAAAGTAAATGCTCGGAAAAGGGAATGAAAGTGAAGAGTTTGTGGCCAGTAGGGGTTGGTTTAATTGTTTTTAGAGTCGTGCTAATTTGCATAACCTAAGGATCCAAGGTGAAGCTGCTAGCTAGTGGTGATGAGAAAGCAGCAAAAGAGTTTCCCAGTGTGTTAGCAGAAATAATTAGGGAGGGGGTTACCATCCCTTCCAATGCCCCCACCAGAGTGCAAGCCAACCACACAAGTAAAGGTAAGCATTATTTTACTGTGTACTTTACTGAAGTGTAATTTTACTATTTTCATGTTTTAGGGTACACAGATAAAGGTAATTAATACTGTTAAGTTTAGTTTTACCGTTTTTTTATCATAGATTAAGAACTTAGATTATTTTTCTATGTTTTAGATTATTTTTTTTTAACATTGGTTGGGGGTCATAGGTTCGAATTTAGATCTTTTCTGACTTACGTTGAAATCTGGCTTAACTCAGCTGTCAGGAACGGAATCTTGACGTTAAGGGGGGACCCCCTGTATTATTGAATATGAATACAGTAATGATAATGTAATAATGCAGTGCACTGTAGTCATACATACATTAATGCATGGGTAAATAATAGTCATGTAATCCCTCGCTATATCGCGATTCACCTTTCACGAATTTAGTGCATCGCGTTTTTTTTTTACGGCGAGCTTTTATTTATTTATTTTTTTCCTGGGTATATGCGAGAATCCACAATATGTGGAAATATTAAAATGTTCAGTATTTTCATTATTGTATTAAAAAAGTTTTTTTAATTATTTTATTGATAAAAAAAAGTATCTTCCCAGCAAAGGAATAATAAAACAGTAAAAAATAGTAAAAAACATATATTTAATCATGTAACTCTGCACCATACAATATACGATACTGGCATTGGGGTTTCGGAAAACGCAAAGGGTCGCACCTACGTGAGATAGTTCATCTTAAAATTTCCAGTATTTTCATTATTTTATTGATAAAAATATAATCTTTTCTAGTCAAAAAACATAAATTTTTACATGTAACTCACAGTCTTGCACCTTGTAAAATATGATACCGGTATCGGCGATTCGGAAAACGAAAAGGGTCTCACCTACGTGACATAGTACATATTAAAATTTCCAGTATTTTCATTAATTTATTGATAAAAAAATTTATTTCCTAGCCTAAGAATAATAAAACAGTAAAAAATAGTAAAAAAACAAATTTAAACATGTAGCTCACAGTATTGTACCATGTAAAATACTGTACGATAGCGTATTGGCGTCTTGGAATAGGCAAAGGGTTGCACCTACATGAGATAGTACATGGGATACTATTGGCTGATGGGTTGGAGACAATGAATCACAGAATGGTTTTTTCTATGTTCTGTATCATGGAGTCTGATTGGCGTTTTGATTGAAGCTTGGTTCTCCCAGCATCTTCCATTGTCTCGCCTCACCCGTTCAGTCTACTCACGTGTGCGCCGTTCGCGTTGTGCTTCTTAATACGTTGTGCTTGTGATTTTGTGAAACTTTTGTATTTCAACCCTTGCAATGCCTCCCAAGCATCCTTCATAATCTAAGGCTTCTGGTAGTAAGCCTAAGCGGCAAAGGAAGATGTTGACCATAACAGAAAAGGTAAGACTGTTAGATATGCTGAAGGAAGGAAGAAGGTTTTCGGATGTTGGCCGTAAAGCTGTCATTGGCTGTGGAGTATGTACATGTCATCATCACGCCATTCACGGTAAGCTTACCTATAACGATCAAGTAAATAACGCTTGCGCGCTGTTATTAATAGAGTAATGGGTGGTTTGTTAACAGTGCAAGGAGGGTTTATACATTAAAGGTAAAATAATGTAAAATACCTATGTATATATATATATATATATATATATGGTGCTCCTACTTAGCGGATTTTCACTTATTGCGGCCGGTCCGGAACCGAATCCCCGCGATAAACGAGGGAGCACTGTATTTGTTTGTATCTGTGAATGTTCATAACTCGGTTGTTTGTAAGAAGAGAGCTTCTGTATATATATATATATATATATATATATATATATATATATATATATATATATATATATATATATATATATATATATATATATATATATATATATATATATATATATATATATATTATATATATATATATATATATATATATATATATATATATATATATATATATGAATCATTTTCACCCCGACCGGGACTTGAACCTGGGACTTATGATTACTAAGCCAATGCGCTACCAACTACACCACAGAAGGTCTAAAAGGGAAACAGACCTAGCAGCATATTTCTGCTATACTAGGGATGAATGCATTCTATTTGAATGCCACTATGTTCATATTACAGTTTCCCCCAACCTCACTCGTGGTTTCCTTTTTGCATTTAATTCGACTCCCAATCTCATTCGGAACCAACAGTAATCAAATAAGCACATTACCATGTTTTCATATATGGTAATGTGCTTATTTGATTATTGTAGGTCTCGAATGATATTGGGAGTTGAATTAAATGTGAAAACAAAACCAAGAGTGAGGTTGGGGGAAACTGTAATATAAACATGGTGGCATTCAGATAGAATGCGTTCATCCCTAGTATAGCAGATATAAGCTGTAAGGTCTGTTTCCCTTTTGGACCTTCTGTGGTGTAGTTGGTAGCACCTTGGCCTAGTAATTATATGTCCCAGGTTCATGTCCTGGTCAGGGTAAAAATTATTCATGTTTTCACATATGGTAATGTGCTTGTTTGATTATTATTGGTCCTGAATGAGATTGGGAGTTGAATTAAATGCGAAAACAAAACCACGAGTGACGTTAGTTGTAGTCCTTATACAGTATTCCTTACCATTTACCTAGACATTGCCAGCTACCTACTTATTTGACACCTGTTCATAGTACTGTATTCCGTATGCTTTTGTGCAGAGCCTGTTGCTGTTTTTCCAAAATACTTTCTTTTTCTAAGATTCCTCCCACATTTGTTGTCAAGAACATATACTGTATCCCCCTTGATGTTTATGTTTTCCCCTAGGAGTTACAGACACTCAAATGCAAATTTGTCATATGTCATGAAATGCATTCAGAGGCCTTGAAATTTATGCAGGATTTCTAAATCATCAACAATTTGGTCTAGACTTGATTATTCAAAATGAATATCATGACTTGTTCATTTGTTTGTACTATATGCATGCCATTGCTCTTTTATGACAGTCCAATCTTGAAAAGTCTTTGATAACTGTTGTTCTGTGCAAGAAAATTTTTTTTTATTTCTCCTTAAGAGTAAGCTCTTCTCACTGCAGCTCAGTTGTTTGGGTATCCCGAAAGTAAGCAATTATGATACACTGATTTTTTTTTTTTTTCAATGACAATGGTACAGGCAACAAAATTGTCTTCACCAAGCCCAGGCTCCAAGAAAAGATTGAGACAAAGAAAAAGTAAAAGTTTAAGGACAAGGCAGTAATAAGAAAATGTTAAACAATAGGAAAAAGACAGGCTGCAAAAATAGTCACAATAACAAAGACCTAGAGATATGGCCCTGAGATGACAAGAGATCTGCTTTCTAAAGGAAGCTAGGTCATAAGAAATAGGAAAGACGTAAAAAAGAAGTGAGTTCCAGAGTCATGAGGTGGATGGGAAGAAGCAGTCGCTGCAACAACCAATCCTTGAGCTACAAATCTCCACACAGTGCCTGTGAGACAAGGCCACTTGGTGAGTGTTACTTGACCTTGGCAGCTCGGGAGGGATGCAACTCACCAACTCATCAGAGCAGCAATGGAATTACTGTGTTCCCCCCCTTATCGCAGTAGTTCGGTTCCGGGACCCGGCGCGAGACAGGAAAACCGTGGAGTAGGATCAGCCTATATGTACATAGATATTGTAATTTATTTTTATGTTTACACTGTATAAACCCTCCCTGTACTGTTAACATACCACCCTTTACTTCATAAATAACAGCAAGCAACGTAAATTTATATGAAAGTGATAGATAAAATTACGGTGAATGAAGTGGTAATTACATGACATACTCATGTACATAGGTATTTTACAATTATTTTTACGTTTACGTACTGTATAAACCCTCCCTGCACTGTTAAAAAAACACCCTTTACATTATAAATAACAGTAAGCAACGTAAATTTTTATGCAAGTGATAGATAAAATTACAGTGAATGAGGTGATGATGACGTGACATACATAGGTATTTTACAATTTTTTTACATTTATGTATTGTATAAACCCTCCCTGCACTGTTAAAAAAACACTCTTTACATTATAAATAACAGCAAGCAACATAAATTTTTATGAAAGTGATAGATTAAATTACGGTGAATGAGGTGATGATGACGTGACATACATATGTACGTGATAGGTAAACTTACCGTGAATGAGGTGATGATCATCTTTCTTGACCCCGGAGGAAATTATTTCTTTGCCTCGTCCTTTTTGATGTAGCGCACAGTAGACTCATTGAGGCCAAAATAGCGGCTGACATGCACAAACCTTTTTCCTTCTTTCAACATATCTAAGAGTTTCACTTTATCTACAATGGTTAACATTTTCCTTTGCCATTTAGGCTGACTACCAGAAGCCTTAGAAGGTGAAGGACGTTTGAGAGGCATTGCAAAGGTTAAATTACGCATGAAAACACAATCACAAGCAAAACGTTTTAATAAGCACAACGAGAACGGCTCACACGTGAGTTAGACTGAGCGAGTGAGGCGGCACATTGGAAATTGGAGGGAAAAGCAAACTGCAATGAAAAAGCCAATCAGACCCCATGATACAGAACATATTGAAAAACAATTCTGTGATTCGTCGTCTCCCGACCTTTCAGCCAATAGCATTCCGTGAACTATCTCACGTAGGTGAGAGCCTTTTTGTTTTCCGAAACGCTGATAGCGGTATCGTATTTTACATGGTGCAATACTGTTAGTACTCTATGTTTTTTTATTATTTTTTACTGTTTTATTATTCTTAGGCTAGGAAATACTTGTTTTATCAATAAAATAATGAAAATTTTAATATTCACTAGGTCATGTAGGTGAGAACCTTTGCGTTTTCCGAAACACTGATACCGGTATTGTATTTTACGTCGTGCAATACTGTTTACTAATTTTTACTGTTTTATTATTCTTAGGCTAGGAAATACTTGTTTTATCAATAAAATAATGAAAATTTTAATATTCACTAGGTCACATAGGTGAGAGCCTTTGCATTTTCCGAAACACTGATACCGGTATCGTATTTTACGTGGTGCAATACTGTTTACTATTTTTTACTGTTTTATTATTCTTAGGCTAAGAAATACGTTTTTTTATCAATAAAATCATGAAACTACTGGAAATATAAATATATATTGTAGCTCACGTAGCTGCGACCCCAAAACATTGTACGCTATCGGAC
The DNA here is from genome assembly GCA_037179515.1 of Halocaridina rubra. Classification (NCBI taxonomy): domain Eukaryota; kingdom Metazoa; phylum Arthropoda; class Malacostraca; order Decapoda; family Atyidae; genus Halocaridina; species Halocaridina rubra. The sequence goes on from JAXCGZ010007835.1 coordinate 31,114, forward strand.
ACTATTTCGCATGATGCAATACTGTGAGTTATACTGTACGTACGTATATCTAAATTTATGTTTTTTACTATTTTTTACTGTTTTATTATTCGTAGGCTGGGGAATAAATTTGTTTTATCAATTAAATAATGAAATTTTTTTTTTCAATTAAAAAAATTAAAATACTGAAAATTTATATTTTTTCAATATTTTAATATTTTTGCGTATACCCATAAAATAAAATAATAATTTATAAAAAAAAAACGCGATACAGTGAGAACGCGAACCAAGAAACGCGATACAGCGGGGGAACACTGTATTAGCAATAAAAATGAGAAAGGGATGATACCTATCAGTGGTAAAAGAGAGACTCAGTATTAGAAGTAAGAGAAGGGTTATTAATAAATATGATTGCCTTATATTCAATTCTATCGAGGAGATAAGTATAAGAAGAAGTACCCCAAATGTGCAAGCAGTATTCTAAGCAGGGATAAATAAGACCTTTATGGATTTTGAGTAACTGAAAAGAGGAAAAGTTATGACGAAAACATAACAGAACTTCCAATTTTTTTGAAGTTTCAATTGTGACTCCTCCAAGACAAGTTAGAAGCTATGTGGATTCCTAATATGTTACTAGAATGAAGAAAATTTTGTTATTTTCAAAGACAATAGGGCTATCAAGAGGAAAAGAAGATAAAGAGATAGCCAGAAACTGTCTTGTAGGCATTAAATTTAACTAAATTTTGGGTGCCCCACTCAGATACTCTCTGGAAATCGAAGTTGAGATTTGAAGAAAGAGTGATACAAGACTGATTACGAGTAGTAGATGAAGGTTGTGAAGAGAACACAAAGGCTGTGAAGAGAAGACAAAAGCGTGGTGAAGAGAGGAGAAAGGGGACTGAAGAAGATCGTAGATAAATAGAAGGAACAGTGTAGGTGAAAGAACAGGGCCCTGTGGAACACAACTGGTAACTGGGAATGAGCTAGGTGTTGCACCATCAACAACCACAGATATAAAACGGTCAGAAAGAAAACTGGCAATCAGAGACCAGAGAGAAGGTAAAGCCATAATGTAGTTTGGCCAACAGAGCCTTGTGCCACATTCTGTCAAATGCCTTTGAGATGTCAAGGGTTACAACAAAGGATTCCCCATTGTTCTTTAGAAAACAATTAGTAAAATTGGCCTGGAGGTCACCAGTGGATCTTGCCTTGCAGAAGTTATACTGGTGATTGGAAATAAATGAGCTAGATTCAAGATTTTTCAAGAAGTGAGAACTGAGTAAAGCTTTGAGCAGCAGAGGTTAGGGCAATAGGTTGATAGATGGAAGAAATAGAGTGGTACCCTTCTTAGGAACAGGTTGAACTAAAGCATGCTTCAGATATGAAAGATAGATACTGCTTGAGAGGATGATGCAAAAAAGTTGGAAATGATGCCAACTTCTTAAGATATACAGCCATCAGGACGGATGAGAGAGGGGAAAGCATGAGTTACAGAAAATATTTGGAGTGGTTTTTGCTAAGGACAGTAATCATTTATCAGTGGGAGAGAATCTGAAGAAGTACCTGAGCAGAGCAGTGATTCATATCTGTAATAAAAGCAGAATGAGTTAAATAAAAAAGAGAGGCTTGGTGCAACTGGTATGCCTGATCCCTGCCCATAAAGAGCCATGGAGCAGGCACGGTCAAACCAAGGATTAGGACTAAGAATTTTCATAGAGGAGGGGATGAACACCTCCCTTCCTGAGGATATGATCTCGGCCATTTTTAGGGGTATCTATTCAGGGTTGTAGGTCCGAAAGCTGTAGTCATCCCATGGGAAGTCAAGCAGAAAGTTACAGAAATCATATTGTTGGGTACGTTTGAAGTACCAAATGCAGCGCTGAATAGGAGGAATTGATATTGGGGGAGGAAAAATGTAAGAGATTGAGATCAATGAGTGGTCAGAGTTACAAAGAGGGGAAAGCACAGAATAGCTTGAAGGATTAGAAATAAAGAATAGGAGAAGCTTGTTTGCTGCATGGTTGTACCGATCAAGAGCTCAAGTAGGGTATTTGAAAATCTGCTCCAGACTGTGAGTAACAGAGAAAGTAAGGGCCTCACTCTCTCGCACATCAGTGTGAGAAGAATGAAGCTGCTCACTGTGGTGTACATTGAAGTCTTCAATATAGAGAACTTTAGAATGTGGGTTAATACGATAGCAAGGACTCATGGCAAGAGGATAGATATTCAAAGATGGACACAAAGTCAGTGGAGTTAGGAGAGCATTAGCAGAAGCAAAGAAATATAGTGGTAGTGGAGAGGTAGATTTTCATCCATAGAACATCAAAGTCAAAAGTTTCCAGATCCATAAGTCTTGCAATAGGAGTGTTTTTGTTACAGTAGGCACAGAACCCACCTTTGGAACGGAAACGAGAATTCAGGTTATATTGAGAGATTTGAAATGGGTCACAGGATGCATGGTTAGACAGTTTAGTTTCAGCAAGGAGGAAGTTAGGGAGGGATGTACCCACATTCTCTTTCACAGATAAAATAGGATATAGATCTTCTTCAAGCTTTCTCAGTTACATATCTGTGCTAAACCTATTACTACTATCCTTTCATGGATCCTGATTGTATAATATGAACTAAATATATGGTTCCTATCATTTTCCACTGGGCTACTTGCACCTGTTCATCATATTGAACCAGAGATATTCTTATCAGCCAATGTAGAGTATCCTTCAGGAACCTATTTTGAAAACATATATACTGTATATCCAAAAAAAATCTTTTTGAGAAATAGAGCTTTGAATTGCATTGAAGTAACCAAATCTTAGACATAGCTCTGCTCCAGGAAATCCGATACCAAATGTGTAACTTGTATTTCTTTGCTTAACAGAATATTAGCTGGGAATGTTTCAAACCCTTCTTTCGAAAAACAGTCAACCAGAAACCAGAATATGTTAGTCATCTTCATCCATTGCATTTTGACTTTCACAAACTTAAGAGAATCATCAGATTATGCAGTATGCAGTTTAGCCGTATGCTGAGTAAAGCTATAGAACTGGCTGATGAGCTGAAGATGCACCAGTATGTTGGATGTGATGCAGCTGCATGTTTTGCCACTGATATTCATAGGTAAGCTATATTGCCATGAACATTGCAGATTGCAGTTTTTAAATACTTGACCACTTTTAGCTGGTACAGCCAGGAGAGCTAATGCCTCTTTAGCTTCGAATATATCACACTTAGAGAGTCTTCACCATTTAATATCAATGTCTGAAATTCATAGTTATTAAATCCATTACAGGGGGTCCTCGGTTTACCATGTCCTTGAGTTATGATGTTTCATGTTACAGCACATCTCCCATAAATTATTTTGCTTCATTTTTGATAACTTTAGCCTGTATTATATCTCCCAAGTGTAAAACAATTTCCTCTGATGGCAAGAAAAGGGAGGCCATCGCCATGGAAGTGAAATTAGAGATAGTAAAATGCATAGAATAGTGAAAAACATTACTACTGCATTAGCATAGGTGCTTATTTAGGTGTGATCCGACTCAGACTGAAATTCGGGTTACATCACTTTTCAGGAATGGAACCCTGACGTAAATCAAGGACCCCCTGTATTAAGAAATATGGTTAATTTAGCATAACTATTATTGGCCCATATCTATAATATTTGTGTGTGATTGCTTCCTTATAAAAGACAGGCTGACACATGTAATGCATACATTATTATTATTATTATTATTATTATTATTGTTGTTGTTATATGAAAGTACTAAATGTTATACATTTTCTAGAAAAAATATCATCAGTAGATACATGACATACGTGATAGCCAAAAAGAATGATGCTGAATTTCAAAGACTTAACCAAATATTTTAGCAGATGGTCAGCAAATATGAACCATCTTAGTTTCATGACCATAAAACTTCTCAAGTGTGTGGTAGCATTTATTTATTTATTTCAATATAATGCCATAATTGCTGAATTCAGGAGGATGGCTACAACCAAACAAAAAATGTGACTGCATAACTATTATTCTCAACTGGTCGGTCAACTTTTTCTGGCAAGGAAAAATTAAGAGGAGGAAGAGATTGCTAGATTATCTCCATATTTATTCCTGTCAGTCAGTTTTTACCTCACAGAATCCGAGTGTGGAAATCTTTTGCCTCCACTCCTAGAGAAATGTAATTAATTCACATTTTATACATTATATATATATATATATATATATATATATATATATATATATATATATATATATATATATATATATATATATATATATATATATATATATATATATATATATATACATACACAGTAATCCCTCGCTATTTCGCGGTTCACCTATCGCGGATTCTCTCTCTCTCTCTTTTTTTTTTTTCTTTTTTCTTTTTTACACCAGGATGGGCCAAAAAATGATAAAATAAAACAACCTTTATCAGGCTGTAAAGAGAAACAGAGATGGAGAGTGTAATGACCTGTCAGATGTGAAGGGATTATAAAAGATGTGTAATGAATATCCAGCTCACTGCTGGGTTTTAATATACCTCTGCATTACTTTCATGATGTCTATTCCAATAATTCTCCTTAGATCTTATTATTATTATTATTATTATTGGCAACAATAATTTTCCTTTGATGATGATTGTGGAGATTATTATCATCATTATTATTATTATTATTATTATTATTATTATTCAAAGCTCATCATTGTTTGTACATCTGTTGGTTTATATACTTTAATAACTGTGTACAGTGCCCCTCCCTAGTTGGCTGGGACAAAGAGAGTGTGGGGGGTTGGGTAGAATAGAATGTTGGAGAAAGAGAGAGAGAGAGAATTTTTGGAATAAACATCATGAAAGTAATGCAGAGGTATATTAAAACCCAGCAGAGAGCTGGATATTCATTGCACATCTTGTATAATCCTTTCACATCTGACAGGTCACTACATATATATATATTTATATATAGGGGGTCCTCGGGTTACGATGTCCTCGACTCACGATATTTCGTGGTATATATATACAGGGCTCCCCGTTTTACGTCGTTCCACTGTTACGTCAGCAGCCAATAAATAAGTAATAAAGTATTAATAAATCAATTTTTCGACCTACCTGGCTTGTGCGGTTAATTCAAACTTTGTGCGCTGAACAGTTTGTGACCCTCTGGCGTCTACAAACTCATTACCACCTCATTCACGGTAAGTTTACCTATCACATATAAATTTACGTTGCATGCTGTTATTTATAAAGTAAAGGGTGGCCTTTTAACAGTGCAGGGAGGGTTTATACAGTAAACGTAAAAATAATTGTAAAATACCTATGTACATGAGTATGTCATATAAATTTACACTTGCATGCTGTTATTTATGAAGTAAAGGGTGGTTTGTTAACAGTACAGGGAGGGTTTATACAGTTTATACGGTGTAAACGTAAAAATAAATTAAAATATCTATGTACATATAGGCTGATCCTACTCTGCGATTTTCCTGTTTCGAGCAGGGTCCCGGAACCAAACCCCCGCGATAATGGGGGGCTCACTGTGTGTATATATATATATATATATATATATATATATATATATATATATATATATATATATATATATATATATATATATATATATATATATATATATATATATATATATATATATAGTAATCCCTCGCTGTATCGCAGTTCACCTATCGCGAATTCAGTGCATTGCTTTTTTTTTTTTTGACAATTTTTATTTTGCTGTGTATATGCGAGAATATTAAAATATTAAAAAATTAAAATTTTTAGTATTTTCATTATATTATTGAAATAAAAAAATTTCCATTATTTTACTGATAAAAAGATTTATTTCCCAGCCTACGAATAATAAAGCAGTAAGAAATAGTATAAAAACATAAATTTAAACATGTCACTCTGCACCATTCAAAGTACGATACCGGTATCGGCGTTTCAGACAACTCAAAGGGTCGCACCTATGTGAGGTAGCACATATTAATATTTCCAGTATTTTCATTATTTTATTAATAAAAAAATTTATTTCTTAGCCTAAGAATAATAAAATAGTAAAAAATATAAATTTAAATATGTAACTTACAGTATTGCACCATGTAAAATACGATACTGGTATCATCGTTTCTGAAAACGAAAAGGCTTGCACCTACATGAGCTAGTACATATTAAAATTTGCAGTATTTTCATTATTTTATTGATAAAAAAAAGTATATCCTAGCCTAAGAATAATAAAACAGTAAAAAATAGTAAAAAACATAAATTTAAACATATAACTCACAGTATTGCACCATGTGAAATACTGTACGATAGCGTACACTGTATTGGCGTCTTGGAAAACTCAAAGGCTCGCACCTACGTGAGATAGTTCCTGGGATGCTATTGACTGATGGGTGGGAGACAACGTATCACAGAATTTTTTTTTCTAAGATCTGTATCATGGGGTCTGATTGGCTTTTTGATTGAAGCTTGGTTCTCCCAGCATCTTCTAGTGTCTCGCCTCACCCGTTCAGTGTACTCACGTTGTGCTTCTTAATACGTTGTGCTTGTGATTTTTTTTACTCATGTATTTCAACCTCTGCAATGCCTCCCAAGCTTCCTTCATTTTCTAAGGCTTCTGGTAGTGAGCCTATGGGGCAAAGAAAGATGTTGACCATAGCAGATAAGGTAAAACTGTTAGATATGGTGAAGGAAGGATGAAGGTTTCCGGATGTCGGCCGCCATTTTGGCCTCAATGAATCTACTGTTCGCTACATCAAAAAGGACGAGGCAGATATCAGGAAAACATTGACTATGTCATTTAGTAAAACAGCGAAGAGGGTCATAACACCTCGCAATAAGATAATAGTGCAGATGGAATCTGCTTTGACCCTGTGGATTGCTGATTGTAGAAAGAAGACTATCAGCATAGACAGCAATATCATACAAACAAAGGCGAAGAAGCTGTACGAGACATTTGTGCAAACGAACCCGACGACGACAGTGGTGACCGTGAGGAGGAGGATAGAGAAGATATCGACAACCCACAACCAGGACCCTCCAGCGATTCTCCACCGAGGAAACAATCGTTCGTGGCAAGCAAGGGATGGTTCGCCAAATTTCAAAAACGCTATGGCCTAAAGAGCGTTTTGGTTTATGGCGATGCTGCCTCTGCAGATACAGCTGCAGCTGAAGATTATGTGAACAACAATTATGAGAAAATTGTCGCTGAAGGCAAATATGCTCCTGAGCAAGTGTTTAACATGGAGGAGACTGTGTTATTTTGGAAGAGAATGCTGTCACGCACTTTTCTCTTCAAGGAAGAAGCTAAAACCCCGGGATTTAAAGTGCACAGAGACCACGTTACCCTCATCATGTGCAGGAATGCTGCGGGCTTCATGTTAAAGCCTGGGCATATCTACAAGTCTAAGAACCCTAGGGCTTTGAAGAATAGGAATAAGAATCTGCTGCCAGTGTATTGGATGCATAACCCTAAGGTCTGGATCACGAAAAGCCTCACATCAGACTGGTTTCACCAATGCTTTATCCCTCAGGTCAAAATTTTATCTTGCAGAATAGGGTGTTGAATTTAAAGTCATTTTAGATGGATAATGCTGGTGGCCACGCAGCTAATCTCAAATATGACGGTGTTCAAATAGAGTTCCTGCCACCGAATACAACATCACTGATTCAGCCTATGGATCAAGGCGTTATTCGTGCATTCATGGCCCTGTACACACGAAATGCCCTGGCGAACCTGGTTGGCTCCATGGATGCAGACAAGGAATTCTCAATGAAGACTTACTGGCGTAACTACACGATTGCTACATGCCTTCAAAATATTCAGATTGCAATCAAGGAGTTGAAGCCGGCCACAATCAATGCCAGCTGGAAGAACTTGTGGCCCAAAGTCATCTACAACTACAAGGGATTCGCTCCTGACGAAGTCCATGACGGTTGCGAAAGCAGTGAAGTTGGCTGCATTGCTAGGAGGAGAAGGCTTTAAAGATATAACTCACGAAGACGTGAATGAACTGATCGACTGCCACTCACAGCCTTTGACTGATGAAGACTTGGAGGAAATGACAAAGTCAGCGAGCAAAGAAGAGGAAGAAGAACCAGAGGAAATTCACGAAGAAATTGAATAACCTGGCCTTACACTCGAACGTCTGGCAGCCATGTATGAACATGTGAAAGCAGTCCAGCAACTCTCGCAAGAACATGACAATAATATGGTTCGTTTGGTGACCTTCTGCAATCTTCTCGACGATGCCATGATTCCTTACAAGACCATTTACTAACAAAAGAAGAAAGAGCGACAGCAACTCCCCATTACCATGTTCTTCTCTCGCAAAAAGCAGCCGTGTAGCTGTCATTGGCTGCAGAATAATTTCCTCTGGAGTCTATACACATCATCACCTCATTCATGATAAGTTTACCTATCATGCTCATATAAATTTATGCTTGCATGCTGTTATTTATAAAGTAAAGGGTGGTTTTTTAACAGTGCAGGGAGGGTTTATACAGTAAAGGTAAAAATAAATGTAAAATACAGTAGCTATGTATATGAGTATGTCTCGTCATCATCACCTCATTCACGATAAGTTTACCTATCACTTTCATATAAATTTACGCTTGCACGCTGTTATTAATAAAGTAAAGGGTGGTTTTTTAACAGTGCAGGGAGGGTTTATGCAGTAAAGGTAAAAATAAATGTAAAATACCTATGTATATAGGGTGATTCTACTTCACAGAAATTCACCTATCGCGGCCGGTCCCGGAACCTAACCCCCGCGATAAACGAGGGATCACTGTATATATATATATATATATATATATATATATATATATATATATATATATATATATATATATATATATATATATATATATATATATATATATATATATATATACACATACACATACACACAGGGGGTCCTGTGTCAGGGTTCCGTTCCTGACAGCTGACTTAAAGTGGATATCGACGTAAGTCGGAATTTACTTAGATTAAAACCTAGGTCCCTTAACCTATGTTAAAAATATATCATCTAAAACATAGAAAAGAAGTTTATTTTCCTAATGAATCTTAGAAAAATACTAAAACTAATCTTAATACTATTCCTAAACTTTAAAATTGACATTGTACGATTCAGGTACTGTATAATAAAACTACACTTATATACATAAAAATATCTGTACTTTATTACACTACAATAATACTGTATAGTACAAAACTGTAAGTACTGTGCTGTGGTTTACTTGTATATGGAGGGAGAGACTGGCTTATTAGGAGGAACCTGGCAAAGCAGCTGCTGAGGAGTCTGGGCATGTGAGTCTGGACTGGGAAAAGAACATTCAGTACATAATCTATGGAAAAAATTACTGTACTGTAATATAAGTTCTCATTGTAAGGTTATAAAACACTTATAAACATAAAAATATTACACAACAACAAAATATGTTCTCGTAAGATAATAAAACGCACTTATAAATAATAAAAATATTACACCACAACCAAACTAGCTACAGTATTACTTACTTTTACTGTACTCATGTGGTGTGCTTGCATATGGAGGGAGAGACTGGCTTATTAGGAGGAACCTGGAGAGGCAGCTGCTGAGGAGACTGGGGCAGGTGAGTCTGGAGAGGCAAAAGAATATTCAATATATAATCTATAGAAAAAGATACTGTGCTGTACTGTATTATTAGTTCTCATTGTAAGATTATAAAACACACTTATAAACGAAAAAAAATTATTACTCTATAACAAAATAAGTTCTCATGGTAAGATAATAAATCACACTTATAAACATAAAAATACACTACAGCATAACGGTAGGTACTGTATTACTTTCTTTTATTGTACTCATGTGTTGTGCTTGCATATGGAGGGAGAGACTGGCTTATTAGGAGGAACATGGAGAAGTAGCTGCTGAGGAGACTGGGCAGGTGAGTCCGGAGAGGCAAAGAACATTGAATACATAATCTATAGAAAAAAAAACTGTACTCTACTGTATTATAAGTTCTTATTGTAAGCTTAGAAAACACTCTTATAAACATAAAAATATTACACTACAACAAAATAAGTTCTCATTGTAACGTAATAAAACACACTTGCAAACAAAAATATTACACTACAACAAAACTGTAGGTACTGTATTACTTACTTTTACTGTACTCATGTGGTGTGCTTGCATAGGGGGGGAGAGACTGGCTTGTTAGGAGGAGCCTGGAGAGGCAGCGGCTGAGGAGACTGGGGCAGGTGAGTCTGGAGAGGCAAAAGAACATTCAATACATAATCTATAGAAAAATACCTACTGTACTGTATTATAAGTTCTCATTGTAAGATGAAGCACTCTTAAAAACATAAAAATATTACACTACAACAAAATGAGTTCTCATTGTAAGATAATAAAACACACTTACAAACATAAAAATATTACACTACAACAAAACTATAGGTCTGTATTGCTTTATTTTACTGTAGTGGTGTGTTTGCATAGGGAGGGAGAAACTGGCTTATTGGGAGGTGGAAGTTGGAGAGGCAGGTGCTGAGGAGACTGGGGTAGGTTGTAACACCTCAGGATATCATTGATCCTCTCTCCACCTTACTGTACCTGGCAACATTGGGGTTCTGAGCCTCAAGCTTTGCCAACAATTCCTTTGCCAAGGCAAATGCTTCTTCTAAATCCTTGGTCGTGAATCTCTTGGGCTCTGGGCTTGGTAGTTTTTCTTCCTTTTCAATCATTCAATCATCTGCTTCTCAAGTTGAATGAAGTTCTCTGTAGATAACTCGTCGCCATGAGATTCCAGGAGCTCTTTTACATCATCAACTTGCACCTCCAAATCGAGCTCTTTGATCATGACAACTATGTTCTTTGTTACAACCTCAACTGTCTCCTCAAAGCCTCGAAAATCTTTACAAAATAGGGGCAAAAATTCTTCCATACCCCATTCAAGTTCGTTTGCATAACTTCTTCCCAAGCATCACCAATATTCTTCACAGCATGAAGAATATTAAACGACTTCCAAAAGTCCTTGAGAGTCATGTTCTTGTCTTTCTCCGTTGCCTTGAGAGCCATAGCTATTGTTCTTCGGAGTTAGTATGCTTTGAAAAAGACAATGACCCCCTGATCCATTGGCTGTAAGAGGGAGTTAGTATTAGGTGGACGTTAAACTACCTTTACATTGGGATGAAGTCATCCAAATGGGCAGGGTGGCCAGGGGCATTGTCCAGGATTAGCAAAATCTTAAAGGGCAGACCCTTGGAAGCACAGTACCTCTCCGTTTCAGGCAGAAAATGGTTGCTGAACCAGTCCTCGAATATTTGAAGGGTTATCCAAGCTTCTTGTTTGACTTCCAGATGACCGGCAGTTGACCCTTCCAAACGCCCTTGAGTGCCCTTTGTTTTTTTTGCCAAGTAAACAACAAGGGCGTCAGCTTACAGTCTCCAGCAGGATTAGCTCCCAAAAGCAAAGTCAGCCTCTCTTTGCTGGCTTTATGGTCTGGTGCTGTTTTCTCCTCCTTTGCAACGAACATCTGTTTGGCACGGTAATCCCCCTCCCCTATTTTCACAGCCAAAGGTATTGGAAAGAATTTTGCTGCTTACTCATCACCACTAGCAGCCTCCCCTTGCATTCTTATATTATGTAAATTAGCACGAGCTTTAAAACGATTAAGACACCCTCTAATAGCAACTAAATCCTCACCTGCAGTCTTGCCTCTTTTCTCTTTTCAAGTCTTCGAACAGCATTTTAGCCTTTTCCTGTATAAGCATAAGGCGTATTGGGATGCACCGTCGATTTTTGTCTTCAAGCCAATGCACTAACAATCTCTCCTTCTCTAACTTAAGGCGACTACACTGCCTCATGATCACAGTGGACATCATAGGGGTCGAATCTTTCACGTGGTCATGGATGCGAACTTTGTCTTTGATGATCGTGGCCACGGTCGTACAGCTAATCCAAGATTGCGGCCAATGTTTGTATAAGATTTTCCCTTTTCAGCACTCTTTACCGCTTCAATTTTAATTTCCATGGTGATGGCTTTTCTTTTTTCTTAGTGGCACTGCCATCAGAACAATCACTTACACGCTTAGGAGGCATACTAATGTCAGTAAAGAGGGAACACAAAGAGAGAGCAGCTGAAAGCACGAGACACACTATGGCGGATGGGAATAAACTGAGCAGGGGTTATCCTCCCTCTTTTAATGCCACATGACATTGTATTCTATTTCGAATAAAATCGTATTTACAGCTATGTGTTTGGTAATTTTTTTTTTATTTCAGTATAACCAAATACTGTATATAAAAATAAATAAATAAAGCTATATAACTTAATAAATACGAATACTGTACAACTGTGTTTGCTAGTATTGTATTTGTGTGAATTTTGAATAAAATGTTATTTACAGCTATGTGTTTGGTATTTTCTTTTTATATTCAGTATAATTTTTCAATATAACCAACTGTATATAATAAAACCATCATCTTGATAAATACGAATACAGTACAGCTGTGTTTGCTAGCTTTGTATTTGTGTGTATATTGAGTAAAATTGTATTTACAACTATGTGGTTGGTATTTTTTGTTTTTAAATTCATTATAATCATTCAATACTGTATAAACAAATAAATAAATAAAGCCATTAACCTGATAAATACGAATACAGCTGTTTATTCGTGTATATTTCGATTAAAATCAGATTTACAGCTATGTATTTAGTATTTTTTTTTAAATTCAATATAAATATAAACAAATAAATAAATAAAGCCATTTACTTGATAAATTTGAATACAGCAGTGCTGCTAGCTGTGTATTCCTCCGCTGCTCTCACAAAATATTTTAGCGCACAGTTTGAATTTACTGCACCAGGCAGGTAGGTCGAAAAATTAATTTATTAATAATTTATTAATTATATTTTGGCCTGTCGTAACAGCGAAACGACGTAAGTCGGCATGATGTTATATGAGGACCTAGTGTATATTAATTTTAGGCAAAATCATTGTTACTAAATGCCTAAGAATTTCTGCAGCATCATAGGAGATATTTCTTACTTTTGTATTTTCAGTGCTTTGGAATTGCTTAACTCAAGAAGCCCTCTAGCAACAGAAGGAAAGTCACCCATCCAGAGACACTTGATATATGAGCAGGTAGAATCTATGAACGATATTGCAGAGAGATTGTTAAACCTGAAAATGTCTACAGGGGAAGCTGTTGTTGATACTGGACGATGGACTGCTGTATCCTTATTTGCATTTACTTTAAAGAGCGTCTCACTTTTAACGGGAAATATGATGAAGGAAAATAATTTGGAGTAAGTTGAATTGGTATAATTAAATTGATCATATATTTTTAAATCCTATTCCTGATAATGACAAAGTAAGCATATTGCCAAAATCTTGTGTTCTCACCAGGGTTACCACAGTTGTAACAAAATCTGAGAGTTTAGGTCTTCATCATAATTGGCTGTCTTAAAACTCTCCTTGATATTGTTTGATTGTTTGTTTGTTTGTGTTTTATTTATTTATTTTTTTTTATTGTGACACCAGAACGGGCCAAAAAATAATAAAATAAAACAGCCCTCATCAGGTCTGGGCACGAAGAATAAATAAAATAAAAAGAAACAAATGGAGAGTGTATTGACTTGTCAGATGTGAAGGGATGATATGAGGTGTGTAATGAATATCCAAGAATATTCAGTGTTGATGTAGGCATAGAAAACGAACCGTAATTGAAAGAAGACTTAACATCAAACTGTCCTGGACAGCCCTATTTAAGTTCAAAAAACCTTCAGTTGTATAAAGACAGTTCAGGAGAGGATGTATTAACAATGCCACACTAGTCATATTTATGGGAATGGTGGAATTCTTTGTCCTTTATATTAAGGATGATCATTTTTTTCACGTCATTGTATGTCATGTACAAAAATTGCCATTGTAGCATTACCATATCAGAATCATTGAGGTAGTGGAACTTTAAAGTATTCCACCTAGTCCTCAACTTTTCTGATTGCTTTATATCAGCTAAAATATTCGAGGAGAAGAGATTGCAGGCCCCTTTCTATTTTGCTTTAATCACCCCCTATTACACATAGGCTGTAAACCTTAATATTCTCTCTCCTACCTCCTCTCAGGAATTGATTCACGAAGGAAATGCCTTGTATGGAAAAAAATAGGTAATATTTCATTCAGAAACTTTAATAGGTCCTTCATTTTCTATCATTAGTATAACACTAGATTCATTGATATGTTGCTGTTGTTCCCGAAGCTGCTTGGCCAAACAGGCTCTAGTCTCTAATGACTTGATCTTGGGCTTTCCCACAGAGTTGTCAGGGAGTATATTTTGTGTTGGTGTTACATGTAGTTGTATGCAGACAGTATTCCATGATGTATTTCCCTGCTTGCTGTCAATGCCTTTAGCTAGAGGGAGTCATTGAAAAATGACCTTCCGAGAGTCCGTTCTCTGTGTAGAAATAATTCTGTTATTGTGTGTCTTGCATTATGAGATGCATTAATCTGCAGGGTGATCAAAGCCTTTCCCAGGATCTCGTGGCCTGTGAGAGGTGGGGGCTAGATGTGGCCACTTGGCCTCTTTTGCTGCTGCTCTTTCGTGTTGCAGATCCTGAGAATGGACCTATGCCATTGATGCTGCCACTCCAGGTTCAAAATTATTTTCTGAGTTGATTGGTGTATATTAAATTACTATTGCATTTTTGAAGGAGCAAGCAGCTGTGATGCATATGCTGCGTAACTATTTAATTATTTGGTCTGGCAAAGAACCTTCTTTGTTCCATATTGCAATGGTAATGGAGACAAACGTGGACAGTTTTCTGTATAGGGATGCAGCCTCATGAATTTCCCATCCAGAACTTATGGACAAAGGAGTGCTCTGTCACCTTGACTTTTTAAACTGAATTTATAACATTAGCCTAGGACACTTAATGAGGGAAGAGAAGGATAAGAATTGAGGGCTGAGTAAGTTTTTATTCAATTGTTCAAGGCTTTTATTACTGAGGCTGGCTTAGGAGTTTTGGAAAGTTAAGTAGTGAAAGGAATCAACATTCCTGAAGATAACAGGTAATGAGACACCTTAATGATTATTGTTGAAAAACTTTGAGGCATGATCATTTGGCATAATACCTTGGGAGATCGACAAATGCTAATACATGACTTTCAATATTGGACCAGAGATAATCAGATATTGTAGATGAGCCATGAATTAGAAAAAGTGTCTAAGCTACTGAGTGTGCTGATTATGATATGATAAGAGACATCCATATCAATTCAGCCCAAGATTGGATTGTACAAGGGAGAAAGTACATATGTCCATAGGACGGTATGAGAGTCGGTGTAAGCCTTTTAATAAAGGTAAGCAAGGAATATTTCTTTAGAAGTTTACTTCGTTGGTTTGCAGTTAAAAAGAAAATGTTAGAGGAAAGAGTTGTAATGGTAAGAGTGCTACCAAATGGGCTAAGCTGGTTTAGACACCTAGAACAGATGAATTTTTAGAGGATACTTAATGAGATTAATAAGGTCAATTCTCTCCTCTTTTATCATACATTTTATTCTCTCCTCCTGAGGCAGGGGACAAGGATACTACCTTTGTGGTCCCCTGCTTGACATAATAGTTAACTTAATGAGGCAAAATGAAAGGCTTGGGGATCCCCCCATCGTATTTTCCTCTTGCTAAAAGTCATGGGATACTAAGGGATTCTGGTGGAAAATTCTGATCTGAGCCCCATGTATTGGATCTTATAAGAATATTTATGATTATAGAACAATTGAAATTAAAAGGGAGGAGATTGGTAGCACATTTGAGATTAGAAAGATGAATTTTTTACAGTTGATTGGAATAGAGGTGAATGGGTGTGTGCTTTGATTCAGCTACCCTTTCTACAAAGGGGAGCTGCAGCCATTGCATTTAGACAGTATAGACATTGTAGTAGCTCCTTTCCAGTGGAAAAGTACAAGATAAAGGAAGCATTATGTTGCTTATTCCTCCAGTCGGTATTGTTAACATACTGTGCTCTACAGTATAATGAAATGTAATATAAATCCCATCAATCCATATGCTGTATTATATTGCTACCATACACAAGTTGAACTTTAGATCAGGATATTTCCCTCTTATTGTCTGTTATATTTGGCTGAAATGACTAAAGCACCAATTTTAAGCAAGAAGTATGAAAGTCCATTATAAATTAACAATTTCAGCATAAGTTCATATATACAGTGGGACCTCTACCTACAAATGCCCCCACCCACGAACAAATTGCACATTCACCTTGGCGACCGAGTGTTTGCTATCAGTTCTGCATTGGTGTCCGCGCTGTGTAGTTCGTTCATTGTTCTGTCTTTGTAGATTTCCATTGTTTATGCATTTTACTTTAAGCTAGACCTCATTATGACTCCTAAGAAAGTTAAATGCGTTAATGATAGTGGCATTAAAAAGCCTATACATATCACAGTGGAAACGAAGAAAGAAATAATTGCTAAACATTAAAGCAGTGTTCATGTTTCTGATCTCGCCACACAGTATAACATAGCGAAATCGACCATCTGTACTATTTTAAAGTATAAAGAGGTCTAAGAGGCAGATGACGTCGCTAAAGGAGTTACTATATTAATGAAGCATAGGTCACAGATCATAGAAGAGATAGAAATATTATTGTTTGTTTGAATAAATGAAAAAGAGCTTACTGGAGATAGTGCTGTTGAGGCTATAATATATGCGAAGGCTATACAAAAACACCTTGATTTAGTAGCGAACATTTCAAGTGCTAGTGGTGCTAAAATTGACGAATTTAAAGCAAGTAGAGGCTGGTTTGAAAAACTTTATCGACGAACTGGACTTCATAGTGTTGTTAGGCATGGAGAGGCGGCTAAGTTCGAACCAAATGGCAGCAGATGCCTATGTCCTAAATTCGCTAAATTTATTGAAAGTTAAGGTTACATCTCACAGCAAGTTTTTAACTGCTGAAACAGGACTGTTTTAGAAGAAAATGTCTAAAAGGACCTATATAACAAGAGGAGAAATCACTGCCTGGCCACAAACCAGTGAAGGACGGGCTTACAGTTTTACCGTACACTAGTGCAAGTGGGTATTGCAAGATTAAGCCTCTTTTAGTCTACCAATCTGAAAGTGCGCATGTTTTTAAAGACAATAACGTGTTGAAGGCTAGACTTCTGGTAATGTGAAGGTCGAATACAAAGGCTTGCAGAATGCGTATTTTATTTATAGAGTGGTTGACTAAAGTTTTTGTGCCAGCTGTCAAGAAATATCTTGAGGAAAAAGATTTGACCTTCAAGTGCCCTCTGATGATGGACAATGCTCTTGCCTATCCTCCAGGTTTGGAAGAAGACCCTGCTATAGAATACGACTTCTTAAAAGTCTAATTTCTGCCTTCCTACACCACTCCTTGCCTCCAGCCCATGGATTAGCTAGTCATATCAAATTTTATAAAGCTGTATACGAAGGGTCTTTTTGCCAGGTGTTTCCAGGTCACAAACGACACGGATTTGACCCTGCATAAATTCTGGAAAGACCACTTCAGTATCCTCCATTGCATTGACCTTATTGACAAGGCTTGGAAGGAGGTCTCTTACCAGCAGTGAACTCCACCTGGAAAAAACTTTGGCCAGGTTGTGTGGCTGATATAGACTTCGAGGGTTTCAAGCAGGAGCTAACTAATAAAATTGTGAACGAGATTATGTCCTCGGGCAAAAGTATGGGCTTGGAGATCAATGAAGATGTGGTGGAGCTGGTGGAGGACCACAAACAAGAACTCACCACCAAGGAACTAATAGAGTTGCAACATGAAGAGGTGAAGACTCTCCAAGAAGAGCAATCAGTGGAGGAGGGGGATGAGAGGATTAAGGTTTGAAGTGAAAAATTTAAAGAAATTTTAGTAAGTGCAATAATGTGCAGCTTTCTTTGAGCCTAATCGCCTGGACAAAACTGTGAGCAACAGAGCAGTGAACATTTTAAATGACAATGGTATGTCTTATTTTAGAAAAATTTAGCATCAAAGAAAATTAAAAATTTCTCTGGATTATTTTCTTGTGCCAACACCAGCCAGAGAACTACCTTCCAAGAAAGAACATAGAGAGAAAACACCAGAAATACAGTCTGTACCTGAACAGTTGCCCGACGTTATTATGGAAGGGGATTCTCCTTCTTGGGAGTAGTCCTCCACTACCATCCACGTGTGCCAGCAACAATTAACCACAAAGGTAAGTACAATACTGTATCATGTTTTATTTTACTAGAGTAGAATTCCTTTCTATTATTAATGTAATTTTCCTATTACAGGTGTATTTATACATATTTATACCCATAAAAAAAATTTAAAAAGCTATATTTCTGGGGCTGGGAATGGATTAATTTGTTTAACATACATTTCAGTGGAAAAAAAATATTTGATTCACAAACTTTTTGACTCACAAACAGGGTTTAGGAACGGATTAAATTCGTGAGTAGAGGTACCACTGTAATAGCAAGTTGATGGAGGCACTTATAATTTAAAAATTTTTGCATAAGATCATATTACCTCTAAAGTATAAAGAAATTGCTTTATTCCTTTGCCTTCCTATTGCCTCCTATGCATTGCATATCATGATTATGCATTTGTGATCTGCACTATTGATAATAATAGGCCAAAGCAGCTATAGTTCTCACTGATATAATTATCAATACTTCAGATTTATGTCTTATCAGCTGAAACTCGAGAGCTATGTTGTATTAGAAACTTCTTCTCCTCAGAGAAAATAGGATGTATTTTAACCTTTTGTTGGTATTTTTCTCTCCTTTCTCATTATATCATATTGTCTTTTCTAATTCCAGGTATATTTGCACTTATCGACTAAATTTAGATCACACAGACATGGTTCTGAGTCATTTCCAGAGACATGGCGACTGGAACAGCAATCCCTCAGCCAAAAATTTCAAGAAAGCTTATAAAGCTCTCTTTGAGAGCTCATATGGAAAGCTATTTCACATTCATGATTTTGAAGGAAATGATTTAACAGTGGAACAAGGGTTGATTTATCCTTTTAAAGATGAACGATCATTTGATGATGAATATGAAATCAAAGATTGGACTAGTACCTTTGATTTTTTAGTAGATCTAGATATGGAAGTGACAAAAAAATCAGAAATAGCTTTAAGAAATTTATCACAAAGATTATCATGTCCAGACTGCATGACTGTCATGATAGACTGCCATATCAGTGATAGCATAAAAAATGGTAGAGCCAACATAAATGCTCTAAGGCCCTCTCGTTTTGTTCTCAGACTTGTGAAAATAGTTGAGCGTGAGTGGAAATGCTTTCTAACAAGCTTACGTACGTTTGGAAAGGAAGAGTTGGTTTTACATATTTTCCATGAATTCGTAGAGCTTCAACGAGTATTTGTAGTAGACGTTGAAAATCATCATGCTGTTGAGGAACCCCATCATTTTATTGCTCTCATTAAAGCTTTTACGAGATGTTATATTTCTCCTAGATATAATAGACTAAGAGATTTAAGGAGATTCTATGAACAGCTGAAATATTATTGATTGCTTTTTATCCTACTATAAGTTTCTTCTCTAAAAGCCATTTAATTTAATTATTTCATTGAATTTATGTGTTTGATAAAGAATTGAAAAATTTGCATTGAAGTATATTGGTTTTGTCCTTATATTTCATTGGTATTGAAAAACATGTTGCATGTTCTTCAAATATCTCAAATAAATTGAGAAAACTAGAAACCTAATTCTGGCCAATTTGCCATTAGGGTAATATATTAACAGATAATGGTAAATCTGTGTGATTAGTTTTTTGTCTGTCTCCTTAGAATTTACTTGGTTTTTCAAAATACCCAATATAACTTACATATTTTGATTTGTAAGTCACTTATATGATCAATGTTCATTCTAGGATAATATCATTGTTGTTTTTATAAAAGGTCAGGTTGGTAAGGGGATTTGGAGAACAGTGTCCCAAAACAGTTAGGTTTATTATAATATTAAAGTATGTTTGTGGAATTTTGGGGCGTTGATGGTAATGGTGGGTCTTGCAGTAAAGTTCCCAGTTGGTGGTGATGAAGTTTACTCACATAATTAATGTAAAAACTGAAATGTGGTTACTCTGAGACAATCAAATTTGAAAAGTCATGTCCACTAGCTGGGGTATAATACAAAAGCTCTCATTGCTAATAGTAATGACTCAAAATCACTTGTTTCATTGAAATTCATAAAAATAACCCAAGGTATATGTTTACATACCCCCAGTTATGAAAATGACATCCAAAATATCAGGTTACGTGATTATACCTAATTAAGACAGAAGTTGAGATTTGAATTTGTTTTGCAGTTTTAGATTTTTTACATACAGGGGGTCCCGTTTAACGTCAGGGTTCCGTTCCTGACAGGTGACTTAATCTGGATTTCAACGTAAGTTGGAATACACCTAAATTCGAACCTACGTTCCCAACCAATATTAAAAATAAAGACTAAAACATATAAACTTAATCTAAGTATGTAATCTAAGACATAACAATGGTAAAATTAAGCTTAACAATATTGCTTACCTTTCCTTTTGTAATCGAAAACATAAAAATAGTAAAATTACAGTACAGTGCCCTACAGTATACAGTACAATATTGCTTACCTTTACTTGTGTGGTCGGCTTGCACACTGGAAGGGGCATTGCAGGGAAGGGAGAGATAGGCTTATAAGCTGGAGGAATCTGGAGATGCAGGTACTGAGGAGACTGGGGTAGGTGAGTCTGGAGAGGCAGGTGCTGAGGAGACTTGGGCAGATGAGTCTGGAGAGGCAAAAAAACATACAACAGATGATGGAAGTACTGGGGTAGGTGAGTCAATTGAGGTAGAGGCTATAGGATCTGTTGGTGGAGGCTCTACCTTCTCAAAGAATTGGTCGAGGCGAGTCTGGAATATGCCCTCTTCTTCTCCTCCCAAATTTCCTTGTAATATCGCAGGGCATCACTTATCATTCTTTCGACCTTAGTGTACCTGGCAATGCTGAGGCCCTGAGCCTCGAGTTTTGCCAACGCATCCTCTACTGAGGCAAATGTTTCTTCCAGTATTTTGGTTGTGAATCTCTTGGGCTCTGGGCTTGGCATTTCTTCATCCTCTTTAACCATCTGCTTCTTCAGTTGAATGAGGTTCTCTACAGATAACTCTTCGCCATTAGATTCCAGATGTTCTTTAACATCATCAGCCTCCACCTCCAACTTGAGCTCCTTGTTACTGAGGGCAACTACGTTATTGGTGACATCCTCAGCTGTCTCCTCAAACTCTTGGAAGTCATTCACAAAATAGGGCCACGCTTTCTTCCATACCCCTTTCAAGTTTGTCTGCTTCACTTCCTCCCCATCATCAGAAACATTCTTCACAGCCTGATGAATATTATACAACTTGCAGAAGTCCTTGTGAGTCAAGTTCTTGTCCTTTTCAGTTGCCCTGAGAGCCATAGCGATTGTCCTTTGGAGGTAGTATGCCTTGAAAAAGGCAATGACCCCCTGAACCGTTGGCAGTTATACTGCAGTGGTATTAGGTGGAAGGTAAACCACCTTTTAGTTTCTCCCTTTTCAGGTTTTGTTTTTATCGTAACACTACCATCATAACTATCACCACTGTGCTTGGGAAACATAATAATGCCAGTAACGAGTAAACACGAGCAAAAGAAATGAAAGCGGATAAACAACAGGCACAATATGGCGGGTGAGAGTAAACCGAATGGTGGTTCTTCTTCCTCTTCAAATGCCACTTGACAGTGTATTCTTGCACAACGCTCAAAAAGTTGTTTTGTAGAAAATCATATTTACGGCTATGTGTTTGGTATTTTTTTTTTAAATTTAATATAATCCTTCAATATAACCAAGTACCTAAACAAGTAAATAAATAAAGCCATTAACTTGATATATAAGAATACAGCTGTGCTGTTAGCTGTGTATTCGTCCGCCATACTCACAAACTTTTCCGTGAGTGCGGTTTGAAATTGCCGTTCCAGCTAGATAAGTAAAAAACTTGATTAATTAATTATTTATTAGCTTCCTATGTAATGGCAGAACAATGTTAAACAGGGACCCTCTAAATATGATGGAGAGTATACAGATATGAACTCTGTTTCTGTATTTTTTTTTTTACACATTGCCACTTCAAAGGGTAACTGAATGGTCTAATTTAAAAGCATAGAACTGAACCAGTAAACTATTGTCCTACCCCAATTATATGCCTCATTAAGACTAAATAAGCAATATATTGCATAAAATATAGCTTAATGTATGACTAGTAACCTAAACTTTATAACCCTGAGAGCGCTTGTTCTACCCACTAACATATATATGACTTCATTTTGAAAAACGATTAAAGCAGTAAGTTTACTGCTTGCCTGGGCTAAAGAAGTGCCTAGCCCAATTTGCACTTCCTCCCCTT
Organism: Halocaridina rubra; assembly: GCA_037179515.1. Classification (NCBI taxonomy): domain Eukaryota; kingdom Metazoa; phylum Arthropoda; class Malacostraca; order Decapoda; family Atyidae; genus Halocaridina; species Halocaridina rubra. The sequence continues at coordinate 53,513 of JAXCGZ010007835.1, forward strand.
TCGACGTTGCTGATTAGCTCTAAAGAAAAAACAGTCAGGAGATGCTAGAGTATGATTTAGAGCATTGCCCCAATCAACTGCCTTCTGTTGTGATACTCGCCATTTCTATAGGAAACTTGAAAGAAAGACTGTTTCAGATTTGAAAGTCATATTTTCTTAAAATGCACACTGAACTTTTATTTGAAACATGTACTGTGTGGAGATTTGTAGCTCGCGGATTGGTCGGTGCAGTGACTGCTTCTTCCCATCTACCTCCAGACTCTGGAACTCTCTTCCTCCTTCTGTCTTTCCTATTTCTTATGACCTTTCATCCTTCAAATAGCAGATCTATCGTCATCTCAGAGCCTAGTCCTCCATATCTCTGGGTCCTCTGTACTTTGACTGTTTTTTCTGTCTGTCGTTTTCCTTTGTGTGACATTACCTCATCTCTGCCTTGCCCTTAACCTTTTTCTTTTACTTCGTCTTGGTATTTTCTCGTGCCCGGGCCTTTATTGATGAGAGCAGTTTCTGCCTGTCCCAGTGTCACACTTAAAAAAAAAAAAAAAAAAAAAAAAAAATTTAGTGTAAGAGTAGTTAATGATTGGAATTCACTTAGCGAGGAGGCAGTTAATGCTATCTCAATCCATAGTTTTAAGGACAGGTATGATAAGTATCACTAAGTACAAATGGAACCGATCAGGAGACGGGAAGAAACGAGCTTTGGGCTCTTTCCCGTAAGCACAATTAGGTAATCACACAGTAGTGCCCAGTCGGGGTAAATATTACTTATGTTTGCACATATGGTAATGTGCTTATTTGATTATTGTTGGTCCCAAATGAGATTGAGATTTGAATAAAATGCTAAAGCAAAACCACGAGTGAGGTTGGGAGAAACTAATATGAACAGAGTGGCATTCAGATAGAATGTATTCATTCCCAGTATAGCAGAGATAGCATTAATGTTTGTTTCCCTTTTAAGACCTTCTGTGGTGTAGTTGGTAGCGCCTTGGCACAGTAATTATGTGTCCTAGGTTCAAGTCCCGGTCTGTGTAAAAAGTATTCATATATATATATATATATATATATATATATATATATATATATATATATATATATATATATATACAGTAATCCCCCCCATTATCGCGGTAGTTCGGTTCCGGGACCCGGCGCGAGACAGGAAAACCGCGAAATAGGATCAGCCTATATGTACATAGATATTTTAATTTATTTTTACGTTTATTCTGTATAAACCCTCCCTGTACTGTTAACAAACCACCCTTTACTTCATAAACAACAGCATGCAATGTAAATTTATATGAAAGTGATAGATAAAATTACGGTGAATGAAGTGGTAATTACATGACATACTCATGTACATAGGTATTTTACAATAATAATTTGCCAAAAAAAAACCGCGATACAGTGAAAACGCGATACAGCGGGGGATCACTGTGTATATATATATATATATATATATATATATATATATATATATATATATATATATATATATATATATATATATATATATATATATATATATAGAGAGAGAGAGAGGAGAATGAGTTCTCCCCAAACTCTAGTTTTCGGGTGTCTAAATGTGCGTGGTTGTAGTAAAAATAGAGAGCAAATGATGTGAGATTGGATATATGTTTGGTAGGAGGAGGATGGATGTATTGGCATTGTGTGAGACGAAGATGAAAGGAAAAGGAGAAGTGGCATTTGGTGAGGTGACAGGTAGGGTGTCTGGGGATGAAAGGGGGAGAGCAAGAGGTGTGGCATTATTGCTTAGTGATTGGATGGTAAATAAGGTAGTGGAATGGAAAGAAGTGTCATCTAGGCTGATGTGGGTGAAATGTTGGGCTTTTGTTAGTGCGTATGGGCCAGGATATAAGAGAAGTGAGGAAGAGTGGGATGAATTCTGGAATGAGTTAACTAGGCGTGTGGATGGTCTAAGTAGAAGGAACTATGTAGTTGTGTTTGGTGACTTGAATGCCAGAGTGGGTGATGGAGAGGTAGAAGATGTTGTAGGAAAGTATGGGGTACCAGGTGGGAATGAGAGTGGCGAGAGACTGCTAGATATGTGTGTGGAGCAAGAGTTGGTGATAGGTAATAGTTTTTTCAAGAAGTTAATTAATAAGTATACATGGATGAGAGTGGCAAATGGAAGAGTGAAATAAAGGGCATTGATTTATTATGTGTTGGTAGCAATAATAATAATAATAATAATAAGCCTTTATTTCCAAAGTACATTGGGTATTCAAATAAGATACATATATATTCCAGATAGACATCTGTGGTGTACGATATAGACATACTAAAACAAACAAATCATAAAGATGAGTGTACCATTAAAAATTACAAGTAAAATCTTCCTTTAAGAGTAACTTCTTAAGATTATATTTAAAAGTATACACTGAACCAGCATTTTTTAGTTCTCTGGGAAGCTGATTATATAAATGAGGTCCACGAATGTTTATATTTCTTGAGCCAATATCAGTTTTAGACCTTCGTACTAATAAATCTTCCCCTTGATGGGTAGTTAACCCGGTAACTGAGCTTACTGTAGAAAAATTATACAAGCAATCAGGAAGATTGTTTCTTAGTATATTAAAAACAAAGGTACATATATCAAAAACATATTTATCTCTAATCTTTATCCATTCTAGATCTTTTAAAACAGGAGAGATGTGATCGTATTTTCTTACATTGCCAACAGCCACTCGTGCTGCAAAGTTTTGTAACTTTTGTATTCTTTGTAATTGAGTCTTATTTGTACATCCCCAAACTTTGAGACAGTAATTAATTAAACTCATAGCTAATGACTGGACAATTATTATACGAGTTGATGTTTCAAATGAGTCTTTTACCCTATTTAGATATATTAGAGTACCCATTTTTTATAAATTTCATCTATATGCATTTCAAAATTCATGTAACGGTCAAAATAGACACCTAGGTTCTTTACCGAGTTCATTGGCTTAATATTACCGTTAAAATTTATATGAAGATTGTCATCAACTTCTGATAATAATTGTCTGGATCTGATAAGAATAGATTGGGTTTTAGTTTCATTAAGTAACAAACCATTTTTTAGAAAATAACGTTTAGCCATATACAAAATTTCTTCTGCTCTACGAATAATATTTTCTAAATCATTAATTTCTCCTTCAATTAAGATTTGAGTATCGTCAGCATATTGAATGACATAACAGTTAGGTAAATATTTTACTAGATCGTTTACATATATTAGAAAAAGTATAGGTCCTAGGATCGATCCCTGAGGGACCCCAAACAATACCTTCTTGGAACTTGAAACTACATCTTTTATTCTGACTGACTGGTAGCGGTTTTTTAAATAGTTCTCGAACCAGCTTGGGTCAATGTTCATTTTTTTGCATTTTTCTAATAATATACTATGGTTTACACTATCAAAAGCTTTAGAAAGATCGAGTAGTAGTAGCAATGATATTTTCTTATTATCTATGTTTTTGTATATTTCATCTGATATTTTCAATAAGGCAAGTTTCAGTTGATAATTTTGGCCTGAAACCGTGTTGACTTTTTGCAATAAGTTTATTTTTTTCAAGAAACTCACTTAACTGAGAGATTGAAAGATGTGCATGCATTTAGGGGTGTAGCTGCTGGGATGTCTGATCATTTTTTGGTTGAAGCAAAAGTGATAGTAGCAAAATACTGGGGAAATAGAGTGAGGGGGATGTAGAAGTGGAAGAGAAAAGGGCTTTTGGGGAATGGCTGTAGTGTAACAGTAGGGAGAAGTATGAAAGATATAGGGAGTAAAATGTGGAAACTAAGCGGAAGTAAAGGAAAAGAAGAGGTTGGCAGATGTTAGGTGGGGACAGGAATTTAGTAGGTCATATGAGGAGAATAAACAGAAGTTTTGGAAAGAAGTGAAGAGAGTAAGGAAGGGTGGAAGAGACAGTGAAAGATGAGAATGGAAAGATGTTAAGAGGGAACGATGCAAGGAAAAGATGGGCAGAATATTTTGAGTACTTGCTGAATGTTGAGGAAGACAGAGAGGCAGCTATAGTGGCAATGGTGGAGTGTTCAAGTGCGGGTAATGGGAGATGAAAATGAGAGAGATTACAAGAGAGGAGGTGAAAAGGGCATTAGATGAAACGAAAGCAGGTAAAGCACCTGGAATGGATGGTGTGAGAGCGGAGATGTTGAAAGAAGGGGGGTGTGACTGCATTGGATTGGTTAGTGAGAGTGTTTAATATGTGCTTTATGTTGTCAGTGGTGCCAGTGGAATGGGTGATTGCTTGTATAGTGCCCCTATACAAAGGTAAGGGAGATGTTTATGAATGCAGTAATTTTAGGGGTATGAGTTTTTTGAGTGTGGTAGGAAAAGTGTACGGTAGGATACTGATTAATAAGATTAGGGATAAGAAAGAAAATGTGATTGCAGAAGTGCAGAGTGGTATTAGGAAAGATAGAGGTTGTGTAGATCAGATTTTTATACTTAGGCAGTTATGTGAGAAATATTTAGCAAAGGGTAAGGATGTGTATTTTGCATTTTTGGATCTGGAGAAAGTGTATGATAGAGTTGATAGAGAGTCAATGTGGAATGTTTTGTGGTTATATGGAATTGATGGTAGACTGTTGCATGCAGTGAAGAGGTTGTATGAGGGCAGTAGAGCTTGTGTTAGGGTAGGGAATGAAGTGAGTGAATGGTTTCCCCTGAGTGTGGGACTGAGACAGGGATGTTCAATTTATATATTGATGGAGTCATAAGAGATGTGACTGAGCGAGTGCGTGGTCAAGGTTTGAGAATGGTAGATGGGGATTATAACGAGTGGGAGCTGAATCAGTTGCTGTTTGCAGATGATACTGTGGTGGTGGCAGATTCAAAGGAGAAGATGTGTCAGTTAGTGTCAGAATTTGAAATGGTGTGTGAGAGAAGGAAGTTGCTAGTGAATGTGGGAAAGAGTAAGGTTATGAGGTGTACAAGAAATGAGGATGGTGCTTGATTGAATGTTATATTGAATGGAGAGACACTTGAGGAAGTTGATCAGTTTAAGTGTTTAGGCTCGGTTATAACTGCAAATGGTGGAGTGGAAGCATATGTGTGTCACAGAGTGAATGAAGGATATAAAGTGTTGGGTGTGTTGAAAGGAGTGATGAAGAATAGAGGATTGGAAATGAATGTTAAGAAAGTTTTGTATGAGAAAGTGGTTGTGCCAACTGTGATGTATGGGTTAGAGTCATGGGGTATGAAAGTAAGTGAGAGACGGAAACTAAATGTGTTTTGAGATGAAATGCCTGAGGAGTATGATTGGTGTATCTCGGTTGGATAGGGCTAGGAATGAAGTGGTAAGAGCAAGAATGGGTGAGGAAAGAATTCTTAGCCAGAGTAGATATGAATGCTCTGAGATGGTTTGGCCATGTGGAGAGGATGGATGATTAAAGACTGCTGAAAAAGATGATGAATGCGAGAGTTGATGGGAGAAATGCTAGAGGGAGGCCTAGGTTTGGGTGGATAGATGAAGTAAGGAGAGCCCTGAATGATTGGAGGATGGATGTGAGGGAAGCAAGTGAGCATGCTAGGAATAGGAATGAGTGGCGAGCAATTGTGACGTAGATCTGATGGGCATCTGCTGTTACCACGGGGCTGCATCATTCAGACGTAGGCCTGTGGTAGGGGCAGTAGGAAGTTGGCATTACGAAGCAACACAGGTTGTGGAAGAGCCAGGAGGATGGGCTGTGGCACTCCAGCAGTGCCATCTGAACGGTTGCTAGCTCCCACGTCATTGCCCATAGAGCAAAGTAATCCCCTTATTTTTTTTTTTTTATGTCGGCTACCCCCCAAATTGGAGGAAACAGCCAAGGTAAATTTTATAAATTTATATATATATATATATATATATATATATATATATTATATATATATATATATATATATATATATATATATATATATATATATATATATATATATATATATATATATATATATATATATATATATATATATATATATATATATATATATTGTCCTCAAATTATAATAATGCAGACCCTTTCTTAATACAATTTTTTACCATATCCGTATGTGACTCAACTGCCTCTTTGACCGGGTAAGGTGAATGAGGGTGCTTTACCCCACAGTCCCACTTACCAAGGCTGTTCTCTTTCACCTAGGCAAGCTTTGTTTCAAGTCTGAATTGCCTCACCAATTCCGGTATCTTTTTCCATTGCCATTGTGCATTGAGCCTCCTCCCTCTCAGTGCCTGAGCAGATATTTCCCTTCCCAAATTTCACTCTTCCTTTCATAACTGTCACTTCACCAAACTGACTGATCACAATCATCCTCAGTACTACATCAGAGCTATTAGTAACTATTTAGAACAATAGCCCTAACTCATAATGGGATGCCCTGTACTATCAACTCCACTTCTCTTCCATCAACAGTCACATAACTCCTTTCCTCTCCTTCAAAACACTTCTCGCTCATTTTGAGGAAATAATTATGCTAACAAAAGACTACAGCATAGATATCCTCTGTGTAAGTGAAACTTGGCTTCCTCCTACAACTGAAAATAAATATGTGAATATCCCGGAATTTAAAATATTTTGCAACGACCATGACTGAGGGGGTGGAGTCTGTATTTATGTTAGAAATTATCTTAGTGCATCATAAATAACCACAGGTCTAGAAAAACTGAGGAGCTCGAAGACTTATGGATTACTGTGCAGTATCAGAAACTTCCATTTTTCATTGTGGTGTGTGTTTACTGTCACCCTAAAGCACCTTCCAGTTCATTCAGTCGTCTGCTAGAAACATTCAGAAATATCTTTGTTCCCCATAAACCCGTATACATACTTGGTGACTTTATTGATGACTCGCTCTCAGCAGATGACAAAATGAAAAAGGTGATCAACACTGAAGTTAACACAAATAGTGACAAAACCGACCCTCATAACCCCTAATTCTAGGACTCTAATAGATCTAATAATAAAAAATAAAGTGGAAACTATACCCTATTGGGACGTAGTTCCTTGCCCAATTGCAGATCACGAGCTCAATATTGCTATGCTCAACATAAGCAAGCCTAAATGGAAGCCTCTCTTCAAGACATTCTTGTTTCTCAAAAGTTACTCCCCTGATATCTTTTGAGAAACATTAATGTTCCGGTTTTACGTCACAGACTCCCTTTTCTACCAAGGGCTAGGACGGTTGCCTTCTTGCGAAGGACTTGTTTTGGCAGATGTAATTGTTACCCTGAGTGCATGCCCTTGATAACCTCAGACCGTGACGGGGCGCGAACCCTCGACCTGATGCCTCAGAGTTGACGACACTACCGCTTGAGCCACGGCGACTACCAACAACACAAATGTACTTAATATTGAATGGAGAGACACTTGAGGAAGTTGATCAGTTTAAGTGTTTAGGCTCGGTTATAACTGCAAATGGTGGAGTGGAAGCAGATGTGTGTCACAGAGTGAATGAAGGATACAAAGTGTTGGGTGTGTTGAAAGGAGTGATGAAGAATAAGAGGGTTGGAAATGAATGTTAAGATAACGTCGATTTGCAGGTTAAGATTGTAAAAAAAGTCTTCCATGAATGCTTAGATAGTTGTGCACCCATTGTAACAAGAAAAATAACCCACCCCTCAGCCCCCTGGCTAATTAATGACATCAAAGAGGCAATGCAAATCAGAAATCAAATACAAAAAGAGCTAAAAATGAATTGATATGATATGACTCTCTGTGAACATTGTAAAGCAGAAATGTGTCAGATCTCTCATCGATGTAAGTAAAAAAGACTTACAAAAAAACAATTTAATGACTAGACATGATACATCGCCTACATGGAAAGTGATAAGAAACATGATACCAAATGAAAAGACTACCTTAGAAAATTATGAAAATATTCCGGAGTTGAAAGTTAATGCGGAAAACTTTAATAACTATTTTGCTAACGGGAAAAATACATATGAGAAAACACAAGAAAACATCAACTCTGTGAATATGAGTATTTAAATGTCAATTCTTCCAATGTAAACACAAGCGAGTACTTCAAGATAAATCTTATCGATTCTTACCATAAAGAGCCTAAGAAACTCTGGCTCTTATGATGCAGATGGTATACCATTTCAATTCATCAGAGATGCTCTACCCATGATTGTATCTTATATTCTAGCTATTTTCAACACTTCCATTGTTACTAAAAGCTTTCCTGACTTGGAAAAGATCACATGTAATACCTCTGCATAAAAAGGGGGACAGAGAAGATGTGACAAACTATCGACCCATTTCCCTGATCTATTTTCTCTAAAATATTAAAAAAAAAATTGTTGCATGCCAACTTAGAGTCATATAGACCATTGGCTATTAACCAGTATGGTTTCAGACGGAAACTGCACTGCTCATAGTTACGAATAGTATCTATAATAATATATATATATGAAAAAAATCTCTATGCTTGTATTATTAGACTTATCAAAAGCCTTCGACAGTGTAAACCATGAAATTCTTATTAGTAAATGTACTAACCTAAATGTTGATCCAAGCTGGTTTAGAGAGTATCTATCTAATTGCAGACAGTCTATCCGTCTTAACAACATTATGCCAAAAAATGTATCATTTGGTGTTCCAGAGGGATCAGTACTTGGTCCTATCCTCTTCTCCATTTACATAAATGATCTATCTTTCATCTCTGACTGTCTAGTCGTACAATATGCAGATGACACTCATCTACTCCTTAGTGGTGATATTAATCATCTCTCAAAAGCTAACCTTAAAAGCAGAAAACACTTTGTCAAAAATTAAAACCTATTTTCAAGAAATAAGGCTGTTAATTAATGAAAGTAAAACACAATGCATGTTTATTGGTTCAAGGTTCCATATAGCATAAATTAATAATTTTTGCGGCAATATCATTACATCTAGCAAAACAGTCAAAAGCCTAGGAATTCACTTTGATAACTACATGTTGTTTGATTCCCATAGAGATAAAGTATGCAAAAAGGTTACAGGAACATTAATGTACCTATCACATATACAGGACAATTTTGAGACTACCACTCGAATAACTGTTGTTGAATCTCTAGCCCTAAGTCACATTAATTACTGCACAACTGTTTGGGGAGCTACCACTAAGACTCAGATAAACAGAATACAGAAGCTTATTAAATTTGCAGGTCGATTTGCCCTGGGAGGAATAAGAAAATATGACCACATCACACCAGCTCTCAATAAACTTGGGTGGCTGCAGGCAGAAAACAAGGTCTCTTATGCTATTTATGCTTTTGTATACAAAATTTTGGACCATCATTATCCTAGCTGGCTATTTGATTTTAAAACAGTCAGGGATATAAAGGGAACCAACACAAGACAGAGCAGTGAGCTCTTTATTCAAAGAACAAACACAAGCAGGTTCAAAGATGATCACTATTAAAGGGCCAACACTCTGGAACAATATTCCAGAGCTTCTTAAAATGCATCATCCTTCGCAGCTTTCAAAGGGAAAGTATATAGTTTTCTATTGGACAAATTGTGCTGCTCACACATAAAGTAAACTTAATGATTTAATGCAATTTCCCTTAACACTAACCTCTCTATAAGTAAACTGATATCGACTTCTCTGTTCTCTAAGTTAAGAACTAATTACTCTCACTGTAAGGAAAACAAATATGGTGATGATGCCGATAATAACGATACTGTTTGTTCCGGTTTTACATCACAGACTCCCTTTTCTACCAAGGGATTGGACGGTTGCCTTCTTGCGAAGGACTTGTTTTGGCAGATGTAATCATTACCCTGAGTGCATGCCCTTGCTAACCTTAGACCGTGACGGGGAGTGAACCCTCGACCTGACGCCTCAGAGTCGCCGACGCTACCGCTTCAGCCACGGTTATTAACGTTACTGTTAAAATTTTTGTTACAGCATTATTATTTTCTAGGAAAGCTACATTTAACTGAACTTTATGTAGTACCCTCTTAATTATTAGTTCAATTACATGTCTACTTATAAGTTACTTTTAAATATAGAAGAATAACCCTTGTACAAAAATGAAAATAAATGCTTGTTTGTTTGTTTGTTTGTTTCCAGCAAATTGGGTGGCCATCACAGTGGCCGAGCAGTCGCAATCCACTAATGCTTTTGATTCTTGCACCTAAAAAAATCTCCAACACAGGCAAAATACTTGGAAGCACCCTTACCGAACTGAGGGGGTAGCTTCCTGGACAATAACCCCCCTTGGTCATTTCCCTGAGTACAGTGGTTAGCTATATGTCTCGCTTTTCTACATCGTTAGGAGGTGATCTTTGGCTATAACTCCTTACATTGCCTTGCCATGTTTGGACCTCTACATGTGAAACATCGGGTCTCTTTCTTCCTACAATTTAGCATATCAGAAGAATTAAACATACCATGTGCAAAACCTTCTGTCAATCTACTCTTTATCTTATCGGCATATGATTGATCCCTTTCGTCTATCTCTAGATACAGTGCTCCTGCTTCTCCCTCCAGAAACAAAGGTATAAAGCTAACCAAATCTTTGATATCCATCAATATTGCCACTACTTAAGCCTTCTTTGACCATGCAACAACATTTTCCATTCCATCATATGATTTCAGTATCTCGGCATGAAATATACCCTTTGCCACCATGACACAGATAGATTGTGACATACAAAAAAAAAAAAGTGACGGAATATTCACTACTTACCCTGGAAACTCGTCCCAAAAAATAAAAGATATAAATCACTGTGTCAAGGAGTCCACTATGAACAAGAAAACTGACCTGAGTAACCAAATGAACCAACACAAAAAAAGAAAGCAGCAAACAAAATTCAGCGCAAATTCCAAAAAAACTACTTTGACTCCCACCAAAGCCTTGACACATGATCCTCCAACCACTACTTCCCATTCCCATCACCACGTCATCCCCAAACCATTCAGGGTTATTTCTTAATCATAAACAGAGTGACAGATTATACTGCCTGAAACTAAGTGATACAAAATCAAACAAAAGCATTAAAGAAGCCAAAAACACAGGCATTAACTAATATCTAACAAAACTACACACACACACACTAAGAAAACACGCCTTTCTCTTGGACCTCTTCAACTCTTTGTCAGTAAGACAACATGGCTTCAGAGAAGGTAGATTAACAGTAATAAACTTATTAGAATTTTATGATGAGGTAAGCCGAATCCTACAAGAGAGAGATGGCTGGGTAGATTGCATATTCCTAGACTTCCAGAAGAGATTTGATACGGTCATACATGGGAGGCTTATTAAGAAGCTGCAAGCAATGGCGACAATAGATGCAAATATCTTGGAATGGATAAAAACTTACTTAGAAAGAAGGGAGCAGATGGTTTGAATAAGACAGTGTCTGATTGGAGAAGGGTTTGTATTGGAGTTCCACAGGGTTCAGTTTTAGGGCCACATTTGTTCCTTGTATATGTAAATGACCTACCAGAGTTTGTAAATTCATTCTTGAATATGCTTGCAGATTATGCAAAGATTGTGAAGAAAGTAAGAGACGAGAACAAAGGTAGAGAGCTTCAAGAAGACGTAAATAGTCTGCATGATTGGTCAGAAAAGTGTCTAATGAAATTCAATACTTCTAAATGTACGGCAATGAGAATGGGTACAAGTGCGAGAAGGCCCAAGCTTGAATACTCAATAGCAGGAGCAGAACTTTAAGAGACAGAGAATAAGAGAGATCTAGAAGTAAACATACTGGCAGATTTGCATATAAATGCCATAGTAAGAGCAGCATATGCTTTCTTAGCAAATGTAAGGGTAGCCTTCAGGCACATGGACAAGGAAATGTCCAGAAATATGTATGTAACTTATGTGAGGCCAAACCCAGAATATACAGTCACTATATGGAATCCACACTAGAAAAAACACATAGCTAAGTTGGAAAAAGCTCAAAGACATGCCACGAAACTGGTGCTAGAAATACACAAGGAGAAGCTGAGAGAATGAGACTTCTCATCACTCAAAGCTAGAAGAATGAGGGGGGATATGGTGACTGTTTTTATTTCCTTCATTGTTTTGACAGAGTGAATAGGGATCGATATTTTGATATGGCTGGCACTAGGACTGGAGGTCATAGTTTGAGGCTTTGTAAGAAACTTTTGCGGGATTTAAGGAAGTACTATTTTTGTGTGTAAGAGTAGTTAATGATTGGAATTCACTAAGCGAGTAGGTAGTTAATGCTAACTCAATCCATAGTTTTAAGGACAAGTATGATAAGTATCACTAAGTATAAAAATGGAACCTACAAGGAGACAGGGAGTTATGAGCATGGGGCTTTTTTCCCCCGTGTAATTACCTAAATGCGCTCACGGGAAAAAGCCCCATGCTCCTTACTCTCCGTCTCGTGGTCTGTTCCATTTTTGTACTTCGTGACACTTATCATACTTGTCTTTAATACTATGGATTGGGTTAGCATTGAGTACCTCCTCGCTTAGCGAATTCCAATCATCAACTACTCTTACACTAAAGAAGATAATTCCTTACATCCTTTAAAGAAGTTTTCTTACAAAGCTTCAAACTATGACCTCTAGTTCTAGTGCCAACCATATGAAAATATCGATCCCTAATACACTCTGTCATAACCATGAAGGAATTTAAAATCCGTCACTATTTTTTTTTTTCATGATTGTGACACCAGGACGGGCCCCCCCAAAAATAAATAAAATAAAACAGCCCTCATCGGGCCTGGACACGAAGAATACATAAAGTAAAGAGAAACAGACATGGAGAGTGTAATGACTTGTCAGAAGTGAAGGGATAATAAAAGATGTGTGATGAATATCCAAGAATATTCAGTGTAGCTGTAGGCATAGAAAAAGAATCCTCTCATTCTTCTATATTCGAGTGATGGTAAGTCTAATTCCCTCGGCCGCTTCTCATAACTGAGATTGCAATTTTCTGGCACCTGTTTCGTGGCATGTATTTGAACTTTTTCCAGCTTAAGTGTGCTTTTTCAAGTGTGAACTTCAAAATAGGGCTGCATGTTCAAGTTTTGGCCTCATATAGGTTACATAAATATTTCTGAACATGTCCTTGTCTGTGTGCCTGAAGGCTACCCTTCTATTTGCTATGAAAGGATCACGAGAAGCACGTGAATATTGTAAATGTGGATGGTTATGGCTACATAAGGAAACTGAAGAAATTTTTTTGAGATCCTTAGTACTTTTGCTTATATTTATCTACTACCCAACTTCAGAGGTATCTAATATACAGAAACTGAAGAAGCGATATATATGCATACTAAGACAGAGGGAAAAGGAAATGGGAAATCAACAATGAAAATTCATAAATGGCAACTTTTATAAATGTAGGTGGAAGGTTTTGTATATCCTGCCATGGGCATGATTAGGGAGAGGTCAAGACAGATTAGTAGAAGCTTGTAAGCACATGTGGCCTGTTTTAGGTGTGGTCTTTGGTGAAAATTAGATAAAGATAACAATAGTAACAAGAATAATAAAGTAATGATGCTGCTGCTAACAATAATAACAATAGAATAATAATAGCAATAATAATAATAATAATAATAATAATAAGGACAACAATAATGTAAATAATGTTAACAATAATCACAAAAATAATACCAAAAAAGTAATAATGCTAATAAAAATATCACTACTACTGCTACAATAATTATTATAATAGTTATAATGTAATTTTATTATTAATGATACAATACTTGTGAAGACAATCACTAAAAATTTAAAAGAATATATAATAATGATAACCATTACGGTTTGAATAACGATTATGAATAATAATAATTATAGTTATAACACAAAGCAGTTTGGGGGTATAATGCCCTTAGGTTGGTGATCTCTCTTTGTTTCAATTCAACGCAAATCAGTTGGTACATAAGCAGGAATTTCTTATTTCCAAAACTTCCTTTTCAAACTTAAATGAAACATACCTGATAATATGAGATCAATTATAAATAAACCATGACTTAATTTAATATTTCTGTATTCAGTTAGATTAAAAAAAAAGCAGATTCAAATATGTTTCCGGTAAAAATATCCAGGTATGACTGGAAAAGTTCTATTTTAGTAAGACGCAAGGATATTATTATCTGAAACATTTTGGAATTTGCACTTATTAACATAACTGAACACAGAAATATTAATTTAAGTTCTGGTTTATTTGTAATTGACTCCATATTATCAAGTATGCTTCATACAAATTTGAAAAAGTAGTTTTGGAAATAAAATATTCCTGTTTATATACAATACAACTAATTTTGAGTTATTGCAATATTTGTTGTTAGTATTTGTAATTATCATTCAAACCTATATTATTATTATTATTATTATTATTATTATTATTATTATTATTATTATTATTATTATTATTATTATTATTAATAATAATAATAATAATAATAATAATAATAATAATAATAATATTATTATTATTATTACTATTATTATTATTATTATTATTATTATTATTATTATTTTATTATTATTATTATTGCTGTTGTTTTTGTAGTTAGTATTATTATCCAGTTTAGTCATATCTTTTCTTTCCACCATAGATCACTCCTAACATAGCCCACCTGTGCTAACACACTTCTCTCCTTTATCATGCCCATGGCGGGAAATATAAAACCTTCTTCCATATGGATTTTGAATAGATGGCATTTATAAATTTCCATTGTTGAGTTGCTAACTTTTCTCTTTTTCTTGTCTATGTATTACCATTAATAAGCAAAGACACACTATTAATGAACTGCACAGACTGTCATTTACTCGTTTGCGCGTGTGTGGACATTCATTGGTGTGTGAGACAGGGCAGTGAAACAGGCGAGGGCGGGGGCGGTTGCTGCCAGAGGAACGTTTGTGTGATTACCTAATTGTGATTACCTAATTGTGTTTACGGGAAAGAGCCCAAAGCTGGTATCATCCCGTCTCCTGATCGGTTCCATTTTATACTTAGTGATACCTATCATACCTGTCCTTAAAACTATGGATTGAGATAGCATTAACTACCTCCTCGCTTAGCCAATTCCAATTATCAACTACTCTTACACTGAAAAAGTATTTCCTTACATCCTGCAAACAAGTTTTCTTACGAAGCTTCAAACTATGACCTCTAGTTCTAGAGCCAGCCATATCAAAATATCGATCCCTATCCACTCTATCATAACCATGAAGGAATTTAAAGACTGTCACCATATCCCCCCTCACTCTTCTAGCTTCAAGTGATGGTAAGTCTAATTCCCTCAGCCTCTCATCATAACTGAGATTGCGTATTTCTGGCACCAGTTTCGTGGCATGTCTTTGAACTTTTTCAAGCTTAGCTATGTGCTTTTTCAAGTGCGGATTCCAAAAGGGGGCTGCATATTCGAGTTTTGGCCTCACATAGGTTACATAAATATTTCTGAACATTTCCTTGTCCATGTGCCTGAAGGCTACCCTTACATTTGATAAGAATGCATATGCTGCCCTTACTATGCCATTTATATGTATTTCTGGAGACAAATCTGCCAGTATGTTTACTCCTAGATCTCTCTCATTTTCTGTCTCTTGAAGTTGTACTCCAGCCACCGAGTAGTCAAGCTTGGGCCTTCTTGCACTTGTACCCATTCTCATTACCTTACATTTTGAAGTATTGAATTTCATTAGCCACTTTTCTGACCACTCATGCAGATTATTTAGATCCTCCTGAAGTTCTCTACCATTGTTCTCGTTTTTTACTTTCTTCACAATCTTTGCATCATCTGCAAACATATTCATGAATGAATTTACAGACTCTGGTAGGTCATTTACATATACAAGGAACAAAAGTGGCCCTAAAACTGAACCCTGTGGAACTCCACTACTAACTCTTCTCCATTCAGACACTGAGTGTCTTACTCTAACCCTCTGTTCCCTTCCTTCTAAGTAAGTTTTTATCCATTCCAAAACATTTCCACCTATTCTAGCCATTGATTGCAGCTTCCTAATAAGTCTCCCATGTGGAACAGTGTCAAACGCTTTCTGGAAGTCTAGGAATATGCAATCTGCCCAGCCCTCTCTTTCCTGTAAGATTTGGCTTACCTCATCATAAAATTCTAATAAGTTTGTTACTGTTGATCTACCTTCTCTGAAGCCATTTTGCCTCACTGACAAAAAGTTGAAGGATTCCAAGTGAAGAGAGATATGTTTCCTTAGTAGTTTCTCCATAACTTTGCAAACTATGCTGGTCAAGGAAACTGGTCTATAGTTCAGAGCCGTATTCCTCCTTCCCTTTTTGAAGATAGGTATCACATTTGCTTGTTTCCAGCATCTTGGAATCTCCCCCGACTCCAGTGACTCCTTAAATATGATACTTAGTGCCACTGATATTGTTTGCGCATTTTTTAAGCACATGAGGGGATATGTCATCAGGACCTGTATCTGTATGAACATCTAAATCCATCAGCGCTTTGCATACCTCTGTGGCTGTAAGGTTGATGTTCTCTAATACCGGCCCTCGAGCTTCTATCACTGCAATCTGAGGGGGTGGGGTATTTTCTACTGTAAATACTGACTGAAACTCCTTGTTCAATTCTTTGCAGATTTCTTCATCCGTCTCAGTGATGCTTCCATCCGCTCTCTTTAGCCTTAAAACCTGTTCTTTTACCTTCAGTTTTCCTCTGATAAAGCTGTGGAAAAGCTTGGGATTTTCTTTAGCCTTCCTGGTGATGTCCCTCTCATAGTCTCTCTCTGCCTCTCTCCTTTTACTTAGGTAGTCATTTCTTGCTCTTTTGTAGGTTTGCCAGGCATTTATGTTTTTTCTCCTCCTATACCTTTTCCAGCATTTGTCTCTCCACTCCTTAGCTCTTTTACACCCATTATCGAACCATTTCTCTCTGGCATGAATTACACCTACTTTGGTGACAGGTATGCAGCAATCTACTATCTTCCCATATTTCTCACAAAAGATGTCATACATTTCTTGTACAGATTTGTTGTAAAATAAGGTTCTCCAGTCAATAACTGCAAAAAGCTCATTCATTTTGATGTAATCTCCTTTCGGATAGTTCCTCCTCATATCCTCAGTGCCTCTACTCTCAGGAAGAATATCTTCAATGATATACTCCATCAACAACACACAGTGGTCACTCTTTCCAATTGGTGGTTCATACTCAATTTTTTCAATATCCAACACATTATCTGTGAACACTAGATCAAGTAGTGATGGCTCATCCCCACCCCTGGCCCTTGTTGGTTCCATTACATGTTGGTGTAGGAAATTCCCTTGTACGCAATCTAGGAATCTTGCCCCGAATGAGTCCTCACCACTGTGTGGGTCAAGATTTATCCAATCTATCTCTTTATGATTAAAGTCTCCCATAATCAAAATCCTACATTTTTGTTCCCGTGCCATGTTAACAACTGAGTTTATGACTTCAATAGTACCTATATGACTTTCCTCATAAACTTCAAGCCTATTTTGGTTCCTTGGTGGGTTGTATACAACAGTTATTATAATGCTCTCTGACCCAGTATTTATGCGAGCAACAAGAAATTCCTTGAACTCACTTTCTATAGCCAAATTTATTTCTTCAACTTGAATCCTTTCACTTATGAGCAGTGCTATCCCTCCACCAGTCCTCTCAGATCTTTCAACCCTTAATATTCTGAAGCCCTTAGGAAAAACTGTGACACTGTTTATGTCCTCACTCAACTTAGTCTCTGTAATTGCTACTATATCTGCCTTACTGTTGTGAATCCTATCTTTTAATTCTACTGCCTTACCAGCTAATCCATCAGCATTTGTGTATAACAATCTTAATGAGGCCCCATCCCCTGATCTTCTGTCATTATCTTCTTTATCTCCCCTTTGTCTGGAAGAACTCTGTAATGAAAATTTTTCTTCTCTTCTTCATTTCTCTCATCATTTAACCTTCTTGCCTCTTGCAACAAGTTTTTGATCTTTCCCATCTCTTCCTGTGTTCTGTATCGTCTAATGAACACTTCTTTGAATTCTTGAAGGTCTTTTAGACTTTTTTTTCTCAACAATATTTCCCTACATGTTTCCCCTCTCTCAAAGGTTACTTTTGTTGGTCTCGGCTTTCCTTCCCTCGAATATTTACCTAGTTGGTGTATGTTTACAATATCCTCAGGACCACAATCTACTCCAAGCTTTCTTATCAGGTCTACAACGCTAGCTTTATTTTCTTCAAGTCTCCCCTGCCATGATGGCTCCTGGGATTCGCTTATGCCTGAGATTACCACTGTCTTCTACTTATCAAGTGCCTGTCTGTATGTGTGGTGATGCACGTGGTTCAATATTGTCCGCTCACCGGTCAACTTACGCAGAGTCATAATTTTGATACTTTGGAACAGTTAATGCATTCTGATCAATTCACGCCTGATACCGTATGTATGATAATTCATAATATTTTAGCATTGTATTGAACGGTGAAGGTATGGAGACCATGTTTATTTTTTGCAATGAATTGCTCATTTCATATTGCCAGTTATGCCATCTATATTTGATAACGGTTTAGTTTTTGGACTGCAATTTAAACTTTTGATTTTAATTTTTATATGAGATTTGTATTATTGAAGAGAGTAACTAAACTACTATGCTATGTATATAATTTATCGATGTATTTTGTGGTCAATAAAGTATCTATCTCTCTATCTATCTATCTATCTATATGTGTATATACTGTACTTCATAATTATTATTATTATTATTATTATTATTATTATTATTATTATTATTATCATTATTATTATTATTATTATTATTATTATTATTATTATTATTATTATTATTATTATTATTATTATTATTATTATTATCATTATTTTATATTTTTTTTTTCTGATAACTGTTCATGTTATTTTACTAACGATGCAAACCAAATTATTTTCTTTTACAACTCTCCATTGTATTTTATAAATAAGTGATTCCATATGTATATTTTTTTAATCACTTGCTGAGGCATTCATTTACAATTATATCACAGGTCTGGGGTCACAGAAAACTGGATTTGTTAGGTTGGCTTTTAACTTAGATTCCACTACATTGATGAGTGGAATTACACAACGGGTAGAGTTTTGCTCATATACAGTCTTATAATAATTCACCCTAGTCCTAAGCTGGATTGTTTAGGTCATAGTCTAAATATCTAAAGATATGAAAGTCCCCCCCCCCCCCCCGCCAGGTAACAAGATTCTTTGAAGCACGAGTTTTATTTTCATACATATTTCGGAAATATAAGAAAACACCTATATCTCTTAAACAATATTTTGCACTTTAAGACTATGCATTCTATGTATATCTGAATAGGTTAGACTTAGAATGTGTATGGAATCCCATAAATCATGCTGAGCTTATGAAAGAGCAAAATGTGTTCAAGCACTTCGGGGATACCATTCATATCACTTGAACATACTATGCGCAGATTCTTATAAACCACAGCCTGAGACCCATAACAAAGCACCCAAGTATTTATATGGATGCTTCTCTTCAATTAATATTGAAAATAAAAGCTTTTAACTTTCTCTAAATTGAAGGCAACATGCAAATTTATCACATTACACACGGCCATTCCGTGTTTACCCCAACGACGTCAGAAATAAAAGAACGAGAGTTTCTAATCATCATTATCTTCTTCCTATATGTATACGACACCGATTGCCGAAATAGTTCAAAGGAAAGTAACGTAGTGAAGAAATACTACTTAGAACGTTAAGCATGGACAAGAATCTTGTAAAATAGCGAAGAATTATGTCTACACCACCACCAAGTATATTTCCCTTGAGTTTCGTGGGAATAAACACAAGCATAGCTTTTCCTGCCTCTAAATTGCATAGGCAGAGGTAACTGCCAGTAAACATATGATATGCCTAATTTTGACATTATAAATTCCATTTGAGAATCTATTTTTTTTCTTACTCTCAAAAGAACAAATCAACTGATCACATCTTTTATAAAAGACGCAGTCACTCTGCAAGAGATTACCTATGATGGTGTACAGTACACCAATATTAAAAAAAAAAAATCCGTAAATAATGTTTTATCATGCGTTTGATAGTTCTTGTCACTCAAGTCCAATATGTATTAGAAGAATCAAACATCGACCAGGCGATGGGCGGTCACGAAATCATTAAATTTTTTTTGAATAAATTTAAATAAATTGTTCCGACCAAGGAATGGACATACGTCGACTTAAGGAACGATACAGAGAGAGAATAAAAATGTGGTTCGCGTGTTATGCCATCAGCATTTAATATACTTTAATAATCTATTGCTACAATCCTTTGTAAAGCTGATAAAAACGTTTATCTATTCTATTTTTCTTATTTACGCAATTTTCTTTTTATCGTAACATCAGGACGTGCTAAAAAAAATATTTAAGTCTGGCCTCATCGAGCTTGGGCACGAAGAAAACAAAGTAGAAAGAAACAGAGATGGGGAGTGTAGAGACTTGTCGGATGTGAGGGAATAATAAGAGATATGTATCGAATAGCCAAGAATATTCGGAGTTGATGTAGGCATAGAAAAAGAACCGTAACTATAGGAAGACTTAACATGGAACTATCCTGGACAGTCCTATTTAAGTCCAAAAGATCTTTCAGCTGTAGTATTGCAATACCGACTAGTAACTACTGAACTAGTTAATCAACATCTCTGTATGCAAGCAGGCCATGGTACAAATATTTAACACGAGAAGAAAAAAAAATATTAAACAATCATGCATACAATTATTATACACTGGAGCATGAAATGGTGTAGAAGTGTTAAGTGAATGAAGATCACATGTAAGTTACCCCATAGAAGTAAGTGCTGAACAGGAAAACACAAACTTCGCGATATTTATTTAATAAATTATTCAAGAATAAAACAATATTGAAGTCCATCAAATCAAGGCCCGATTTCTTAAACAGTGTAAACCTAGGACACCATATTGTTAGTTAGCTAGACACACAAATGGATTTCATAAACGCATCTGACGCGGTTCTGTATATAGCTAGGATCCCCTCATGGGGGGGATCCTAGGCATACACAGTACCGCTGTCAGATGCGTTTATAAAATCCATTTGTGTGTCTAGCTAACTAACAATATGGTATACTAGGTTTACACTGTTTAAGAAATCGTGCCAAAGAGGTCCTAGGTTGAGTGTCAATTGAAGGTAAAGAATCCTTGGGCTTGTGTGGGAATACAAGTTATGACTTCAAGGGAGGGGAACCCTGGAAAGGGTCAGGGTCATGGCCAAAATCACACCCCACTCACCTGTACACAGAAAAGAAGGGAACAGAGCGAACGAGTACGTGGCGATAGTTGTGGTCATTACGTATAAATTTTATAATAAGTTTTGCAATGATAAATAGTATCATTAAGCGCTAACACGATATCGAGAAAAAAATGCGGTCTAAAATGCTTATACTTCGAAAAAAATAAAGGTTTGAAGATAAGGTTTTAAAGTATAGCCGTACAAAAAACAACTTGCCAACAAATGCAATGAATGGAGGGTTGGGTTGAGTGGACTGGGTAGGAGTGGGGAAGAGCGCCTTCCACGGCCCCAACGAATGAATGAATGGTGGAGGGGGAAGGGGGGGGGACCCAAAAGAGGGAATAGCCTAATACCAATGGAGACAACTGGAAAGACTCGATCGGGAAGAAAATATAGTAGAAGAAGCGTCAAAAATGGCAAAAGTTCAACGTTTCTTTTGAAGGACTATTAGCAATAAACAATAATAAAAGGGAATTATTACAGTGGAGAGAAGCGTTTGCAGAATACAAATGACAAGCTGAAAAGCTAACAAAGTAAAAAGTATGTTCAAGCTTTATATTCAAGAAGGAAGACCTAAAACTAATGAGAATTAATATGAGGAAGCTAAGTAGACATTCAATATTGGTACCCCTCTCTCTCTCTCTTCCTTAAACACACACACACACACACACACACACACACACACACACACACACACACACACACACACACACACACACACACACACACACACACACACACACACACACACACACACACAAAACTCGAATATGCAGCCCCCTTTTGGAATCCGCACTTGAAAAAGCACATAGCTAAGCTTGAAAAAGTTCAAAGACATGCCACGAAACTGGTGCCAGAAATACGCAATCTCGGTTATGATGAGAGGCTGAGGGAATTAGACTTGCCATCACTCGAAGCTAGAAGAGTAAGGGGGGATATGGTGACAGTCTTTAAATTCCTTCATGGTTATGATAGAGTGGATAGGGATCGATATTTCGATATGGCTGGCTCTAGAACTAGAGGTCATAGTTTGAAGCTTCGGAAGAAAACTTGTTTGCAGGATGTAAGGAAATACTTTTTCAGTGTAAGAGTAGTTGATAATTGGAATTCGCTAAGCGAGGAGGTAGTTAATGCTACCTCAATCCATAGTTTTAAGGACAGGTATGATAAGTATCACTAAGTCTAAAAATGGAACCGATCAGGAGACGGGAAGATACGAGCCTTGGGCTCTTTCCCGTAAGCACAATTAGGTAATCACAATTAGGTAATCACACACACACACACACACACACACACACACACATATATATATATATATATATATATATATATATATATATATATATATATATATATATATATATATATATATATATATATATATATATATATATATATATATATATATATATATATATATATATATATATATATATATATATATTATTCTCATTATTATTATATTCAAGTTGAATATTTTAACATAAGTCCATTCCAAATTCAGACTGTTTAAAGAAAACGCTGTGTATATCACAAACCAGGTAGAGGATTTCTTTCTTCGAATTTCAGTCTATTGATTCACATACTCTATAATCTGACTTGAAGTATTTTAGAAGGAATTCTATGCTATCAGCCAAAACACCAGAAATAATCTTAATTATGCAATGGTAGCATCCTGTTTCTTTGAACAACCTGCAGTTATGGATGTAGTGTTACAATAAAGTGCAATCACGAAATATCTATCTATGCCTATTTTTCTAAACTAACCTTTTTATTTATGGTTGTAAGATAGAACGAGCATATTATCTACCTGCATATGAAGCTGTAAGGATTTATAAAACTAATAAAATATGCAACCACACCTTTATTAGCTAGTTACCGGTACGTAACATTTTAGAGTAAGTAATAATACTGCTACGGGGAAGAATGCCCTCAGGGTGATGATCCCCGTCTTCTATTTGTTTCATTTCAATAATACTTCTACAAGAAAAAATAATTTTTATGGTCTTTGTAAAGAAAAGAAAAAAAAAGTGCGTAACTCGTAAAATAGTTCCTGCATACCGGCTGTACCAAGCCTCTCCCTGATTTATCTCACTATGCTATTGTTACACCTAGAAGTCGCTGTACTGCTTAGATTTGAAGGTCTAAAGCTTCCTTCTTAAGAGGGAAAGTTGATAACCGTAACTCCTCTCCCATTGATAAATGTTCTGGTCCTTAGTAAAAAAAAATTCTCCAAAAGCTTCTGTAACTCAAGCTTTCCCCCTCTCATTTGTTCTGATGGTTCTTTAGCATGCTCTTCCACTGACAAAGCTACTCTCTTTGGTTCTTATTTTTCTGCCAACTCTTCTGTAAGCGATTCCAGTGCACTTGTCCCTCATACTTTGCCCCTCTCTAACCCTATGCTTTCCTTTATTCTTTCTTCACTTAAAGTCTGTAAGGTTCTTCGCTCTCTAATGTCGAACAAGGCATCCAAGACCCGAGGGTGTCCCTGCAAGGTTCCTTAAGGAGTTTACTGATGAGCTGGCTCCCGTGCTTTGCCGTCTTTTTTGCCTTCATTCTCTCAGCCGGCATCTATCCTTCATCTTGGAAGCATGGTCTAGTTCAACCTGTTCCTAAGAAGAGTGACCGCTCTGTTCCTTCAAACTACCGACCTATTGCTCTAACCCACTGATTCCCAACCGGGCTTCCGCAGACCATCACCAGGGGTTCCACGAGAAACTAAAATAATTATGTGCTATTACAAAATGACAGTAAGTCATGGCATTATTGACTTTATTAGTGCGAACTCTCATGTGATGTGATTGTATATTTCATATGAATGATATTGCTCAAGAACTTTTCTTAATAAAATAATATGTATATTAGTATACTATATATAGGGGTTCCTTGGAATATGAAAAATTATTTCAAGGGTTCCTCCGAGGTGTAAAGGTTGGGAATCACTGCCCTAACCCCTGCTATCACTAAAGTACTCAAAGCATTGCTCAGTTCTCGTTTCTTGAAATGTCTAGACACTAACTCGCTTATCTACAATTACCAATATGGCTTTTGTCAGAGTCTGGAACAAGGCTCTGTTGGCCAAACTCCCTGTTTACGGCTTTACGCCTTCTCTCTGTTCTCTGATTTTCAGTTTTCTTTTTGACTTTTTATATTTGTGGTCTTGACAGCGCAACTCTAGCTCATTCCCTTTTACCAGTGGTGTTCCACAGGGATCTGTTCTTTCACATACTCTATTCCTTCTCTTCATCAATGATCCTCTGTCCCCATTTTCATCTCTTCTCCACGCCAATGCCGACGATTCTAACTTTCATTTTTCCTCTGCCTTTTCTTTATCCGCTATGAGTAATCAGTCTTGTATCACTCTTTCTTCTACTCTCAACTCATATTTGCAAAGGGTATCTGAGTGGGGCACCCAAAATTTAGTTAAATTTAAAGCTTCCAAGACCGTTTCTGGCTATTTCTTTATCCTCTTCTCTTCCTGATAGCCCTATTGTCTTCGAAACCAACGATATTTACCCTCTTATTTCTATTGAGATATTAAGAATCCAGGTAGCCTCTAGCTTATCTTGGAGGAACTATATAATCCAAATTTCTAAATATTTATCCAAAAAAATTGGAGTTATGTTTCGTTTACGTCATTGCTTTTCCTCTTTTCAGTTCCATAATATCTATAAAGATCTTATTCGTCCCTGCTTAGAATACTGCTAGCACATCTGGGATGCTTCTTCTTACACTTACCTCCCTGATAGGATTGAATCTATGGGAGTCAGACACATCGATGACCCTTCTCTTACCTTTAAACTAGATTCTCTTTCTCTTCACCGTAAGGTATCATCCCTTTCTCTTCTCTATCTCTACTACTTCCATCGCTGCTCTCTGATGAGTTGGCGAGCTCCATCCCTCTCCAACTGCCAAGGCCTCGTAACACTTGTCAAGAGGCCTCATCTCTCAAGTACTGTGTGGAGATATGAAGCTCGTGGATTGGTCGGTGCAGCAATTGCTTCTTCTCATCCACCGCCAGCCTCTGAAACCCTTTATCTCCTTCTGTTTTTCCTAATTCTTATAATATATTTTCCTTCAAAAATCGGATCTATCGTCATCCACGGACCTATTTCTGCCATATCTCTAGTTCCTCAGTACTTCGACTATTCTTTCAGCCTGTCCTTTTCCTATTGTGTATCACTCTTCTTCTGCCTTGTTGTTAGGTTTTACTCTTTTTTCGTCTTAAAGTTTTCTTGGTGCCCGGGCCTATTAGAATAATCTTCTTGCCTCTCCCAGTGTCACACTTATAGAAAAAAAAGAACGTATATATGCAACAAAGCACTCATTAATATGCACGGTAATACTGGCAGGCGTCATATGATGCGCATTGCTTGTAAGTACTGCTGCACGTGTGAGAATATATAGGTAATGACAACTATAATGGATTCCAGGTGAAGATATATTAAGTGAAAGTGTGAACACGATACACATAGTGAAGATGAGATCTAAGGAAGAGAGCTTCGTAGAATACGTGCATTTATTAATATTCCTTCATATAATATTTATCGCTATGACAATGGTAGAGGTGGAGGTGTATGTTTATATGTTAAAAATTATTTGAAGGCCACTGAACTAAATCTTGAAACTGAGAAGCACGAAGGAGTGGAAGATAAATGGATCTCTGTCCAACATAAAAAGTTTCCTTCTATTATCATAGGCTGCGTGTACCGCCACCCCAAAGCCTCGGTAACCTCTTTTAGCTATATTTTGGACGTTTTTAAGGAGATAATTTTAAAAAACAAACCAGTTTTTATATATGGCGATTTTAATGATGATCAACTAAGAAGAGAAAATAAAATGAGTAGACTTATTAAGAATTTAAATCTAGAACAGATTATAAATAAACCAACTAGAATCACTCCCACTTCAGTTTCCCAAATCGATCTAGTAATAACAAACTCCAAACATATGATAACTAAGTGTGACGTAATGCCAAGCCCTATAGCAGACCACGAGGAAATTGTAACGTCCCTAAATATTCGCAAACCAAAGAGACAACCAATCTTTAAAACATTCAGATGCTTAAGAAATTATTCACAAGAATTACTTTGTAGTTTACTTATGAATGAAGTACATAAATTAAATGAAATTCTATATACCGATAATATTAATATACAAGTAAATATTTTAACCAGTGTCTTATCATCATGTATAGATCGATGTGCACCACTCGTGACAAGAGAAATATTTCGTCCCCCCGCTCCTTGGATAACAGATGACATAAAAAACATTATGAAAGAAAGAGACAAACTACAAAATGAAGCAAAACTACAAAGAGATAATATCCCTTTAAGAGAAAAGTTTACAGAGCATAAGAAACAAGTAAAATCATTATTAAGTAACAGTAAGAAACAGTATTACAAAAATGAATTTCAAAACGCTAAAGGCAATATCTCTGATACATGGAAAATTGCTAAAACCATGCTTTCCAATAACTGTAATAAAAGTAGTAACATATCAATTATACCCGATGAGGTAGATGTAAGTGCTAAAGCAGAAGAGTTCAATAATTTTTTCGCTGAAGTGGGGAAAAAAACCTTTGAAAAAACAAAAAAAGAAATAATAAATGAAATCAATAATAGTAATGGTGGTAATAATAATGATGATGGTAGTAGTAATAATAATAGAAATGTTGATAATGGTGTAAATAATAATGATGGTGGTAGTAATGGTAATGATAATAGTGATGATGGTAGTAATAATAATAATAATGTTAATCTTCAAGAACATAGTGCATTCAATAGAAGTAATGATGTCTTTAACCCTACTACAGTAGATTGTAATACAGTAATCTTAGTAATAAAAAACCTGAAAGACTCTAATGCATATGGATCAGATGGAATTTGTTTTCGTTTTATTAGAGATTCATTATTTGTAATAGCTTATTATCTGACGGTAATAATCAATACTTCCATAGTTACCAATATTTACCCAGATTTATGGAAAAATCCCCATGTAATTCCTGGTTTTAAAAATGGAAATCCTGACGACGTCTCTAACTATAGACCAATCTCTTTACTACCAATTTTATCAAAGATACTTGAAAAGATTGTTGCAAATCAGTTAAGTGAGTTTCTTGAAAAAAATAAACTTATTGCAAAAAGTCAACACGGTTTCAGGCCAAAATTATCAACTGAAACTGCCTTATTGAAAATATCAGATGAAATATACAAAAATATAGATAATAAGAAAATATCATTGCTACTACTACTCGATCTTTCTAAAGCTTTTGATAGTGTACACCATACCATCTTATTAGAAAAATGCAAAAAAATGAACATTGACCCAAGCTGGTTCGAGAACTATTTAAAAAACCGCTACCAGTCAGTCAGAATAAAAGATGTAGTTTCAAGTCGCAAGAAGGTATTGTTTGGGGTCCCTCAGGGATCGATCCTAGGACCTATACTTTTTCTAATATATGTAAACGATCTAGTAAAATATTTACCTAACTGTTATGTCATTCAATATGCTGACGATACTCAAATCTTAATTGAAGGAGAAATTAATGATTTAGAAAATATTATTCGTAGAGCAGAAGAAATTTTGTATATGGCTAAACGTTACTTTCTAAAAAATGGTCTGTTACTTAATGAAACTAAAACCCAATCTATTCTTATCGGATCCAGACAATTACTATCAGAAGTTGATGACAATCTTCATATAAATTTTAACGGCAATATCATTAAGCCAATGAACTCGGTAAAGAACCTAGGAGTCTATTTTGACCGTTACATGAATTTTGAAATGCATATAGATGAAATTTATAAAAAAGTAATGGGTACTCTAATATATCTAAATAGGGTAAAAGACTCATTTGAAACATCAACTCGTATAATAATTGTCCAGTCCTTAGCTATGAGTTTAATTAATTACTGTCTCAAAGTTTGGGGATGTACAAATAAGACTCAATTACAAAGAATACAAAAGTTACAAAACTTTGCAGCACGAGTGGCTGTTGGCAATGTAAGAAAATACGAGCACATCTCTCCTGTTTTAAAAGATCTAGAATGGATAAAGATTAGAGATAAATATGTTTTTGATATATGTACCTTTGTTTTTAATATACTAAGAAACAATCTTCCTGATTGCTTGTATAATTTTTCTACAGTAAGCTCAGTTACCGGGTTAACTACCCGTCAAGGGGAAGATTTATTAGTACGAAGGTCTAAAACTGATATTGGCTCAAGAGATATAAACATTCGTGGACCTCATTTATATAATCAGCTTCCCAGAGAACTAAAAAATGCTGGTTCAGTGTATACTTTTAAATATAATCTTAAGAAGTTACTCTTAAAGGAAGATTTTACTTGTAAATTTTAATAGTACACCCATATTTGAATACCCAATGTACGTTGGAAATAAAGTCTTATTATTATTATTATTATTATTATTATTCATGTCATTGCTTGAGACCGAAATTGGTAAATGGGGAGGGTAGCATTATCCTTTACATGTCGATATAGTAAGATAAGAATGCAACTGACTTAAATATTTGTCAATAATAGACTCCTGGTGCTTAACTGAATTCTGGTCATAGGACAAAAGTGGTGCCTATATAATATTTATTACAACCAAATCTCGGTCACTATTTTTATTATTATTATTATTATTGTAATTATTATTATTATTGTTATTATTATTATTATTATTATTATTATTATTATTATTATTATTATTATTATGTATTATTATTATTATTATTATTATTATTATTATTATTATTATTATTATTATTATTATTATTATTATTATTATTATTATTATATTCGTCAATTATATGGTATTCTTATTTCTTTATATGTGGAGCTAAACTATATTACAAAATATAATTTGAAAATAAAGGCATACATAAAAAAAAAAAAACAGTAGACCAAGATCTACTAAGACTGCGTAATACCCATTAACATAACGAGATAACACTATATGGACATACACACAAATGACATCAGCTCTTGTGTGCACGCTGATAGATAAACACGCATAAGGGCAAGCTGAAGAAATCAGTTAACTTTACTTCACAAACGAGAAATAAATGAATAAATAACGAGAGTGAGTAAAAAAGGATATTTCTGCAGATACTTACGATACTCTTGGTATAGGTGCATTATTATTATTATTATTATTATTATTATTATTATTATTATTATTATTATTATTATTATTATTATTATTATTATTATTATTATTATTATTATTATTATTATTATTATTATTATTATTATTATTTTTGTATTATGCACTTTATATATTATGTCTTTGTTTCCTCGTAGAAGGGCGTGTGGGTGTGCGACTTGCTGCAGAGGGCAAAGAGGGCGCCTCACCCACACCCACTTCCTCACTTGGTAGAGGGAGAGATGAGGAAGGGGAGGGAACAACTTTTGTGAGAGGGATGGGGCTTAAGGGGGAAGGAGAGGTAATATACAAAAGCAAACAAGGAATAATGAAACGCGATAAATGGATCAAGCAAAAATAGAAATAGAAACTGAACGTCTAAATACATACATACATACATACATACATACATACATACATACATACATGCATGAATGCATATATACATACATGCACACATACATGAATGCATACATACATACATACATGCATGCAAATATGTACATATATATATATATATATATATATATATATATATATATATATATATATATATATATATATATATATATATATATATATATATATATATATATATATATATATATATATATATATATATATATATATAAAGAGAGAGAGAGAGAGAGAGAGAGAGAGAGAGAGAGAGAGAGAGAGAGAGAGAGAGAGAGAGAGAGAGAGAGAGAGAGAGAGAGAGAGAGAGAGAGAGAGAGAGAGAGAGAGAGAGAGAGAGGACAAAAACGTTACTTACGTAAACTGTGATGGAGATAAACGCATTTTCTTAGCTGTAACACAAGATTCCAAGTATGCATGCATTACTTGTTCTTCTGGACCAAGATAATAATAGCAACATTTTACTGAAACTGCTTCTGGGAGTCGAACCCTGGACTTTGCAAGAACCATTAAGACCTTTATTGATTTTACGGTCAACATTTATGCAATATTACTCTATAATGAATCATTTATTATTTCTCTTATGCGTTATTACTACGCTTACTGAAAATGTCCCACGTTCAACCGTCCAAGATCATTCATTCTACCCTCTTTACTCAGAGCCTCTTGAGCAATACAAGGCCAGGGTAAGGCGTGTCACGCGTGTCACAAATGTAGGCAAAGCGAGCTCAGTTGATAAACGATCTACAGGGTGTCCACAAAGTCTGGGTACAAAGGAAATTTCACTATGCAGGCCTATTCAATCGAGTTCACCTGAATTTTGTAAAGCGCATCAAATTATGCATTGACAATGATGGAAATCATATTGAAAATATTATTTATTAACATTAGATTTAAATAAAATTGTTTTGTTTTAAAAGTATGTGTTAATCTCCTGTGTACCCAGACGACGTCTGGGTACACAGGAGATTAACACATACTTTTAAAACAAAACAATTTTATTTAAATCTAATGTTAATAAATAATATTTTCAATATGATTTCCATCATTGTCAATGCATAATTTGATGCGCTTTACAAAATTCAGGTGAACTCGATTGAATAGGTCTGCATAGTGAAATTTCCTATGTACCCAGACTTTGTGGACACCCTGTAGAATGTGACGGCCATGGTAAAATAGTATCTTCAAAAGCTCAGGCTTCGCAAGGAGTAAAAATGTGGTAAAAACATCGATTATACGACGACTCAATGCCGTATGAATGCTGAAGAAGGAGGAATGGGTGTGGGAGTCGTAAGATTGGAAGAAGGAGAGAATGAGAAAAAAAAAAACGTAGAAGAGGAGAAGGAGCAGAATATTAGGGAGCGGGGGAGGAAGGGGAAAGGGAGAGGAGGAGGAGGAGAAGGAAGGGGTTGCTCAGAAGAATGTGGTTTTGAGTTACGCCCCACACAACAAAGGGGAGGAGGAGACGGCAACGATAAAGGGAAGGAATGATGGAGTAAAAACAAAAATACAGCCAGGGAACTAGTCAAGGAAGGGAGGAAAATGCTACGTGAGAAACGGTTCCCTCACTTGGGAGGTTTGAATGAATGAACCTTACATCAGAACGCACACACGTGCGTACACATGTACGTATACAGTACAATGTGAATAACTTTTTATTTTATTTTATTTATTTATTTATTTTTTTACTATTTCTTGGGTGTCAATCACTGGAATCATGATTAGAAAGATCACTGAAATTTTGAGGCCAATTTTGCATAAAAAATTGAAAACCCTTCAACCTGAGGTACGCGAGTTTTGCAAGACTGTGTGTAGCGAATATTCAGTGTCCGCTATACGTGATAATATACTCATGTAAAATTTGTCAGCGTATACATATTATACTAAAATAGGTTAAATCTTAATAATAATAATGATAATAATGATAATAATAATAATAATAATAATAATAATAATAATAATAATAATAATAATAATAATAATAATAATAATAATAATAATAATAATAATTATAATAATAATAATAATAATAATTATAATAATAATAATAATAATAATAATAATAATAATAATAAGAAGAAGAAGAAGAAGAAGAAGAAGAAAAATAAGAATAATAATAATAATAATAATAATAATAATAATAATAATAATAATAATAATAATAATAATAATAATAATAATGATAATAATAATACTAATAAAAATAATAGAAATAATAATAATAATAATAATAATAATAATAATAATAATAATAATAATAATAATAATAATAATAATAATAATAATAATAATAGAAGGAAATATACAGAAATGTCTTTTCCTTCTAACCCCAGCCAACTTAGATTGAGGAAATTATAGGGGTAAAGTATATTGAGGATTGCTATCTTAGCAGTATGGCATTGATGTCTATACATCAAGACATTGTAAATTCATCACACAGCTCTACAAAAATGCACAAAGATATGTGGCCAAACTAAATAATAGCATAATCAGCGTCAGTGAAAAGAACGCTCATATACAACACTTGAAGATAGTGCAATAGCTCGAAAGCCAGCAGTAGTTTTCTGGTGGACAATAAATTGTAGCCCTTTTAGTGAGCAGAGAAGAAGTTGCGCTATAAGTATGATTTCACAGAGCATTCGAGCATCAGAATCTGAAAAGGTAACGGACGGGAGAGCAAACATCTTTAGATCACAATATGCGACTATGGAATTAAAACATTGTCTGATAACAGCATGGCTGCAGATGAATAACGCGGCTGAGCAACCATAATTGCTGCAAAAAAACATTATAGCTGAAAAGGCAATATGGTTTCAGAAGGACAAGATGGCTGGACAGTAATGTAGCAGCACTTGGACATGAACAACAATAAGATTTCAAAAGGAAAGCAAGGTTTGGGCAACTATATAGTTGATAATGGTACTGCGTTAAGAATATAGCTGGGTCCTAAGGGGTTTTAGAAAGATAGCTTATTAAAGAAGTGAAAATAATGGGTTTTTGGAGCACCTCTTGTACCGTCAGCACTGTAGGCTCACAAAGGATTTAATAACATACAAAAGACATTTTACTTGCAGGACTATATATATACAGTACTTCTAAGTCTATGGAAACCTAAACATCGTCAGCTGATGTAAGTATGGAATATATTCACATACAAGAAGCAGGGTTTGTTTTATTTTATGGTAATATTCCGAAGTGTTCATTCTTTAATGAATATATAAGCCACTACCCATCAACTTAATTTATATGAAGTTTTTTTCAAATGGTTATCAGAAGGTCTTGAGCCAGCTACGAATAGTATCTATAAGAGAGAAAGAGAGAGAGAGAGAGAGAGAGGAGAGAGAGAGAGAGAGAGAGAGAGAGAGAGAGAGAGAGAGAGAGAGAGAGAGAGAGAGAGAGAGAGAGAGAGAGAGAGAGAGAGAGAGAGAGAGAGAGAGAGAGAGAGAGAGGATAAATTACGTACTAGGAATGACTGCTCAATCTACGACTTTGATAGCTCACTGGATACAGTACCTGGTTCCCAGCCAGCAGGTCTCATGTTCAATTATAAAATTAGCTCGATTTTTTTTTTCAGGGCCATTTGGGAGATAAATGGAAATATTACTAGCACAGTTCTTGTCAACCAATCAGATTTTATGTGAATATTATAAACTGTGCAGAATCTGTGGTAGAACAGCACCTTTGTGAGTTCAGACTTACACAAGGGTAAAAAATCCGATCCTGAAGCCTGTGGATCCTCATCTCAAATTGTGTAGCAAACAAATGTGTGAATCTAGATCTTAATTAAGTTAATATAAAGCCGCCAATCCTGGAAGTAAACCAACCTTTGTTAAATAGTGCCCGGAGTTGAGTCTTTGGTAACTGTCAATACGGCAGGAAGTAAAGAATGAATGAATGAAGGTGTATTTGGTAAAGGTTGACTCCAAATGAAGATTTTTTTTTCTCGTGTGACATTTCTGGTCAGAGTTCAAAGGTTCCCAAGTCCTGGCCCCTAAGAAGGGTCAACCCAAGTTCCAACATTACCCAACTATCACTATCAACAGAAGGAAGAAAAGAACTGCTTCCTATCTGGCGAATAATCACTATTATATAGAGATAAAAAAAAATCATTTGGCTTCCTGTCGCTTGGCTATGGAAAAATGGATTAAATAAGAATAATAAAGAGTGACGCATAATTACTGCTGCCTATTTCTTAAAGAAACAGAGATGGCTGTTCAGGAACCTGTTGTTGGTGGGCGAAAAGGCGAGGAAGAAGAATGTTGATAATAAGAGGATTTTGATAGAGGAAGTTGAACCAGAGGTCTTACTTCCCACGGCGGGGGCTGTCCTCTGCCCGGTAGTTCACCTGGTCGCCACCAGAGGTCATCGGTGTCACCTGTAAAATGGGGAGTTGGGCCTCACTTCCTGTTAACCGGAATTACCTTATTAGGATTCCTGCGCACTGGAAGAGGCCCCGTGGGTGGGTGGGTGGTTCCTTTACTTCTTAGCACTTACAAAAACGCTTTTGTTTAAGGCAACGGAATACATATGGCACTCACTGCATGATAAATGTTGAAGGGTAAACCTAAAAATCTTCAAGAGAGAGGAAATAAAAGGACCTTCCTTCCACCTAGATCGCGTGCCTCCCCGCAAGAGGTCAAAGGGTCGCCATGTCGGTGCTCTACTGGTTATTTCCTGCCCTTCGTGAGTCTCCACTTCACTCGAGGGAAAAAAAAATCAATACAAACAAAATTCAAGTAAATTATAAACTGCAAACATAGACCAGACCATATTCACGTACAGGCGACAATAGAAAATAATAAAAATATTACTGAAATGAAGATTTCTGGATTTATTATCACTGTCTTTATTATCCCAAAAGTATGATTTTGTATGAGAGAGCTTGAGGTTTGTCGAGTCATTCTCGAATATGAATAAGTAAAGAAATAATATACTAAATTTATACTCTAACTGGTGTTTATACAGAACCAACCAACAGAGGAAGCAGAAAGGCTGCAAATCCAAAATACTATCAGAAAAAAAGGGAAAATATATCATAGGTGACCCTCCATTTCTCACTTCATGTTAAGGGGGGTTTACACGGTCAAACGGTTAGTCGAACGCGGTTCGACGGACAAGTGTTTGAAGTGATGTTCAAACGTTCGAACAGCACTTCAAACACTTATCCGTCGAACCGCGTTCGACGAACCGTTTGACCGTGTGAACCCCCCTTTAATTCAAGTCTAGCTCTTTACTTTTGTTTCCCCCTCACCTCCCCCCCTTAGCAGTTACCTCACTTCATTCCTAACCTCAAACAGAGGGCAAGCCACGTCACAGCCAAGCGGCACTTGACTCACAAGGTAGTTTAAATTCCATGGCAGCAAAGGTGCTACAGGTGACATTAAGAAAACAGTAGTAGAAGTAGTAGTTGTTGTAGAAATAGCATAATTAGTAGTAGTAGTAGTAGTAGTAGTAGTAGTAGTAGTAGTAGTAGTAGTAGTAGTAGTAGTAGTAGTAGTAGTAGTAGTAGTAGAAGAACTTAAACATAAGAAGGATAGTAGACACTCGAAATGTTGTCCACTTTGTTACAAACAAATTTTAAAAAGATTTAGCCATAGTGGCACCTGCGAAGTATTATTCCCGATTAGTAGCCAAAGACTGCAAATATTCAATGAATGTTGTAACAAGCATTCCACGCATATATGAAAAAGTTTCATCAGTCTTCAATAGAAATGATTATGTTAAAAATGCTAATATCTATTTTTTCTAAGGCTATGGTGTACAGATTATTATATTAAAGTAATTTTCACATAATAAAGTTATTCATAGCCCTCATTATTATCAATTAAGAAAACATAGGGTATTTTCGTTAACCCATGTATCAAATGGGCGCAGCAGCGTGAATTGTATTTAAAATCTCATATATATATATATATATATATATATATATATATATATATATATATATATATATATATATATATATATATATATATATATATATATATATATATATATATATATATATATATATATATATATGTATATATATATATATATATATATATATATATATATATATATATATATATATATATATATATATATATATATATATATATATATATATATATATATATATTTATATATATATATATATATATATATATATATATATATATATATATATATATATATATATATATATATATATATATATATATATATATATATATATATATATATATATATATATTTATATATATATATATATATATATGATATATTTATATATACATACATGCATATATATATATATATATATATATATATATATATATATATATATATATATAAATGTATGTATGTGTGTGTGTATGTGTGTGTATGTTCGTGTGTGCATTTGTGTGTGTGTGTGTGTGTGCGTATGAGTGAGTGAGTGTGTATGTGTGTGTATGTGTGTGTGTGCGTGCGTGTGTGCATTTGTGTGTGTGTGTGTGTGTGTGTGTGTGTGTGTGTGTGTGTGTGTGTGTGTGTGTGCGTGTTGTGTGTGTGTGTGCATCTATGTATATGGTTCTTTACTCTTGCTAGACACTTAAAGCAGCTGAAAATCTTGCTGCTTGCAAGGGCTTAAAATAATTGTCCTCCCCTTTCGACGTTGCTGATTAGAAAGAGAGGAAGAACATTGTAGGCTTTTTAAAATCGAGCTGCGTTGCAAAAAATGCCAAAGGAGGTCTTGAGCGTTACTCTTCATAAACTGCCTTTGGGTCTCTCTCTCCAGATTTTCCCTCAGGGATTACTCCGTAAGCCTTTCACACCCCCGTGTGCGCCCGCATGGCAGCAGGGACAAATGCAGTTAATACCACCTACTGTCATAGTGGTAGCAGACTTTTATCTAACCTTGACTGATATATATATATATATATATAT
>JAXCGZ010007836.1:0-5000 GCA_037179515.1 Halocaridina rubra
TATATATATATATATATATATATATATATATATATATATATATATATATATATATATATATATATATATATATATATATATATATATATATATATATATATATATATATATATATATATATATATATATATATAAATATATATATATATATATATATATATATATATATATATATATATATATATATATATATATATATATATATATATATATATATATATATATATATATATATATATATATATATATATATATATATATATATATATATATATATATATATATATATATATATATATATATATATATATATATATATATATATATATATATATATATATATATATATATATATATATATATATATATATATATATATATATATATATATATATATATATATATATATATATATATATATATATATATATATATATATATATATATATATATATATATATATATATATATATATATATATATATATATATATATATATATATATATATATATATATATATATATATATATATATATATATATATATATATATATATATATATATATATATATATATATATATATATATATATATATATATATATATATATATATATATATATATATATATATATATATATATATATATATATATATATATATATATATATATATATATATATATATATATATATATATATATATATATATATATATATATATATATATATATATATATATATATATATATATATATATATATATATATATATATATATATATATATATATATATATATATATATATATATATATATATATATATATATATATATATATATATATATATATATATATATATATATATATATATATATATATATATATATATATATATATATATATATATATATATATATATATATATATATATATATATATATATATATATATATATATATATATATATATATATATATATATATATATATATATATATATATATATATATATATATATATATATATATATATATATATATATATATATATATATATATATATATATATATATATATATATATATATATATATATATATATATATATATATATATATATATATATATATATATATATATATATATATATATATATATATATATATATATATATATATATATATATATATATATATATATATATATATATATATATATATATATATATATATATATATATATATATATATATATATATATATATATATATATATATATATATATATATATATATATATATATATATATATATATATATATATATATATATATATATATATATATATATATATATATATATATATATATATATATATATATATATATATATATATATATATATATATATATATATATATATATATATATATATATATATATATATATATATATATATATATATATATATATATATATATATATATATATATATATATATATATATATATATATATATATATATATATATATATATATATATATATATATATATATATATATATATATATATATATATATATATATATATATATATATATATATATATATATATATATATATATATATATATATATATATATATATATATATATATATATATATATATATATATATATATATATATATATATATATATATATATATATATATATATATATATATATATATATATATATATATATATATATATATATATATATATATATATATATATATATATATATATATATATATATATATATATATATATATATATATATATATATATATATATATATATATATATATATATATATATATATATATATATATATATATATATATATATATATATATATATATATATATATATATATATATATATATATATATATATATATATATATATATATATATATATATATATATATATATATATATATATATATATATATATATATATATATATATATATATATATATATATATATATATATATATATATATATATATATATATATATATATATATATATATATATATATATATATATATATATATATATATATATATATATATATATATATATATATATATATATATATATATATATATATATATATATATATATATATATATATATATATATATATATATATATATATATATATATATATATATATATATATATATATATATATATATATATATATATATATATATATATATATATATATATATATATATATATATATATATATATATATATATATATATATATATATATATATATATATATATATATATATATATATATATATATATATATATATATATATATATATATATATATATATATATATATATATATATATATATATATATATATATATATATATATATATATATATATATATATATATATATATATATATATATATATATATATATATATATATATATATATATATATATATATATATATATATATATATATATATATATATATATATATATATAATATATATATATATATATATATATATATATATATATATATATATATATATATATATATATATATATATATATATATATATATATATATATATATATATATATATATATATATATATATATATATATATATATATATATATATATATATATATATATATATATATATATATATATATATATATATATATATATATATATATATATATATATATATATATATATATATATATATATATATATATATATATATATATATATATATATATATATATATATATATATATATATATATATATATATATATATATATATATATATATATAATATATATATATATATATATATATATATATATATATATATATATATATATATATATATATATATATATATATATATATATATATATATATATATATATATATATATATATATATATATATATATATATATATATATATATATATATATATATATATATATATATATATATATATATATATATATATATATATATATATATATATATATATATATATATATATATATATATATATATATATATATATATATATATATATATATATATATATATATATATATATATATATATATATATATATATATATATATATATATATATATATATATATATATATATATATATATATATATATATATA
This sequence comes from Halocaridina rubra, assembly GCA_037179515.1. NCBI lineage: Eukaryota > Metazoa > Arthropoda > Malacostraca > Decapoda > Atyidae > Halocaridina > Halocaridina rubra. Next base: position 3,241 of record JAXCGZ010007836.1, read on the forward strand.
TATATATATATATATATATATATATATATATATATATATATATATATATATATATATATATATATATATATATATATATATATATATATATATATATATATATATATATATATATATATATATATATATATATATATATATATATATATATATATATATATATATATATATATATATATATATATATATATATATATATATATATATATATATATATATATATATATATATATATATATATATATATATATATATATATATATATATATATATATATATATATATATATATATATATATATATATATATATATATATATATATATATATATATATATATATATATATATATATATATATATATATATATATATATATATATATATATATATATATATATATATATATATATATATATATATATATATATATATATATATATATATATATATATATATATATATATATATATATATATATATATATATATATATATATATATATATATATATATATATATATATATATATATATATATATATATATATATATATATATATATATATATATATATATATATATATATATATATATATATATATATATATATATATATATATATATATATATATATATATATATATATATATATATATATATATATATATATATATATATATATATATATATATATATATATATATATATATATATATATATATATATATATATATATATATATATATATATATATATATATATATATATATATATATATATATATATATATATATATATATATATATATATATATATATATATATATATATATATATATATATATATATATATATATATATATATATATATATATATATATATATATATATATATATATATATATATATATATATATATATATATATATATATATATATATATATATATATATATATATATATATATATATATATATATATATATATATATATATATATATATATATATATATATATATATATATATATATATATATATATATATATATATATATATATATATATATATATATATATATATATATATATATATATATATATATATATATATATATATATATATATATATATATATATATATATATATATATATATATATATATATATATATATATATATATATATATATATATATATATATATATATATATATATATATATATATATATATATATATATATATATATATATATATATATATATATATATATATATATATATATATATATATATATATATATATATATATATATATATATATATATATATATATATATATATATATATATATATATATTATATATATATATATATATATATATATATATATATATATATATATATATATATATATATATATATATATATATATATATATATATATATATATATATTATATATATATATATATATATATATATATATATATATATATATATATATATATATATATATATATATATATATATATATATATATATATATATATATATATATATATATATATATATATATATATATATATATATATATATATATATATATATATATATATATATATATATATATATATATATATATATATATATATATATATATATATATATATATATATATATATATATATATATATATATATATATATATATATATATATATATATATATATATATATATATATATATATATATATATATATATA
>JAXCGZ010007836.1:17500-25000 GCA_037179515.1 Halocaridina rubra
CTCCTCCACCATCTCTCCAGTCACGACATTGCCAGCCTGTCCACAATTACAAACAGGAATTATTAATCTGTACACACTTGACGTCTACTTAAAAGAAGACTTTCAGGTGTAATGGCGGATAAAATTATATATTAGGGAAAGAGTTACTGGAATTAACTGGTATATTACAACATCTATAATAATTAACAGAGAGGGATAGCTGAATTGCATCGACATAATGATATACAATATAGACATCTGTATATAAAGAAAAAACTATAAATGTGCTACATATCACTACAATGTAAAAATGTATGACCTAGGCGAGACAAGAGAGGCACCTAAATGCTCTAAGACGTACTAATGTTGAGAGGTGTTAGAATACTACACACATATGATCTACGTATTCTTGGAGGTGGCTGCAAGGGAAATAGAGTACAGTATTCACTTATCAATTTCCCTCTTCCTAAACTCATTTTTGGAATAACAAAGTCAATAGATTCAGTTTCAGCTTGTGGTACACTACTTATTTCAGCAATTTGATAGCTTACCAAAATTGTGTGGTCAGGGTAATTTTTACGGACTTTTCGGACATATTCCACAAACACTTCTGAATACCCATTGGCAACATCCAAACAGATGAATTTAATCTGTGGACAGAAACAGTAAATTGACAAATATTGTAGTTGACCTTAATCTTATACTGGTACTGTGCCCTAAGCACAAAGAATACAAAAATGAAACAAGGAATGGTAATATTAGTACATTATAATTGGTCTTCAAATCCTTCCAAGAAACTTATGAAAATATTTCAATACAAGATAATATTTCCACAATATCTCAATAAAATTCTACCTACATCAGGTAGCGCAGTAAGGATCTGTTGCAACCTTTCCCAGTCCGAGTCTGATATACCTGACGAAGCAGCTACGTAAGGAACATCATCTTTGTTTTTTTCTCCAAAGTCTTTCCATTCATCTAGACTGTAATGCTTGTGTACTGTTGTGAAACACTTGTGCTGAAAACAAAGAAAAAACTTATACAGTAATTTAATTTAAAAAATGGTCCAGTAACTCCAAACTCCAACAGAGCAGTGGGTATCTTCTTACTTTCTCAATCCCATATACTGTATACCAATCACCGCAATCATTAAGGTAGAAAAGTAAACTTTTCTATAAATTATCATGAATTTGCTTACACACTCTTGGGATTGTTTTCTAACCGCTGATACCTTGACTATCTTAAGTACTTGAGAGGGAATGAAGGGCAATTATGTTAAATTCTTTAATGGGCTAGGGAATGATAACATGTAATTATGCCTACTCTCTATTTACATAAATAATTAGATATTAATAACCTGCTTAGTAACTAATATATTACCCGAAAAATAGTAGCAAATATGCTATAATGGGAATATAAAGAGTGACAAAATTTAAGGATAAAAAGGTTACCGATGGGCTGAAAAAGTGAATGAATATGACTCCTGTCACATGAATTACTTAATAAAGAAAGCATGCATGAAATTACTGGAGCTTTTATGTAAAAAGATAGATACAGCTACCTTATCTACACAGAGAAATCTTCTCACTAAACTTCATAAGTAACAGATATAGAATCATATGACCTTCCTTGGGAGAAAAAAAAAAACAATACCTTTGCAAGCGTTATTGCCATTTCAAATGTGCCAACAGTGTCCATATTTGCTGCAATGACTGGAACCCCTGTCCATGTCTGCTTGGAATTGCGGAATGTGATGGTTCTCTCAAGTTCAACCTGTGAAAGAACATGAAAAATACCCATATGGATTACGAGAACTCAAGGAGCGCTATAACCTAATACTATTACTCCTAAAATACGTTCATACACCAAAAGTCAGTGAAGTTATGTGACAGTTAAGGATCATATGATGTAGATCATTAAAGGAGGTGGCAGAGAAGTTAAATAAAAAAATAATCATATATATATATATATATATATATATATATATATATATATATATATATATATATATATATATATATATATATATATATATATATATATATATATATATATGAGCCATTTTTACCCTTATAACGGGAGTGGCTGTGTCAAAGCAAAATACTTTGAGTCTTTGGGAAGAGAAGTTACAGAGGAAGGGACTCCCAGCTTCCTCGATCAGCCCCGTTTAGTCGACTCATATGACACGCAGGGGAACACGGATGAAGTATTCTAGCTCCCTCACTCAGGGGGATATATATATATATATATATATATATATATATATATATATATATATATATATATATATATATATATATATATATATATATATATATGATTGATGATTCGGTTTTACATCACGAACTCCCTTTTCTACTAAGGACTAGGACGATTGCCTTCTTGCGAAGGACTTGTTTAGGCAAATATAATCGTTACCCTCAGTCCGTGATGGGGCACGAACCCTCGACCTGCCGAAACAGAGTCACGGACGCTCCCATTTTGCCATGGAGACTACATATATATATATATATATATATATATATATATATATATATATATATATATATATATATATATATATATATATATATATATATATATATATATATATATATATATATATATTTTTGCATCGTCTGAAGTCTCACTGAAGTCATATGAAGTCCTGCTGAAGTCAGGACCTGAAACCTGTAACAAGTCCTGAGGAAAAACAGGAGAGGTTGAAGATCAAGGGTGAAATTGAATACTCTCCCATGTGTTGTTCTTTTTGTACAGGCAATGTTCTTCCTAGGTGTCAACAAGATAAATGGTTGGACCCATGGAACTAACATCTGGCGTAAAGTACCTCAAGAGGACTGAAAGGACAAGAAACCCTCAGGCGATTTAGACCTTCTTCTGCTCAATAGGCCTGTTGAAATAGCCCCTCCCCAAAGAGGAGGGACTCCCTTTTGATCCTAAAGCCTATTGGCAAAGCTGCACAAGATGACACGCCCTGCCCTTTGGGGTACTTCAAGAATACCCGAGGCAGTCAGAGAGTTGGAGCTTTAGTCAGTACTTTCCCCGGGGCACGAATAGATCAGAGATTTTCATAGTCATAAGGGTTGGGGCATTGAAGCGTCGTATATGTTGTACTCTAAAATAAATTAAGTTAAACTAACCACCGCTTGTCCGTTCTTACCTTGCATCCTTCTGGTATCAATATTAACGTAGTGATTAACACTACGACAGTGGTGGTGGGGAGGACACGAAGAAAGAAATGTTCCTCAAAGAACGGAAAAAAATTGTTTTAAGTACTAATTTTAAGACAAATCAATGCCCTATAGTAATATGATAGGTATAGAAAGTATAGGATGAGGTTTCTTATAATAATTGCCATTTAATGATTGTGCATGCTGAACCCTACATTTAAAATAGTATGTTATTAACTATTGCAATTTTAAAATTCATACATGCTAATGTTCTATATAATTTGTTTACTAATGTTCTACATAATTTGTTTAACGTGATCATACTGATTTCATTTGAACTGTTGCAACCTTGTTGCCACTGCATCATAAGTACATATTGCAATTAGAATGTTAACTCTTCATTTTTAATTTTTTTTTATTACCAGTACTTTCCCCGGGGCACGAATAGATCAGAGATTTTGATAGTCATAGGGGTTGGGGCATTGAAGCGTCGTATATGTTGTACTCTAAAATAAATTAAGTTAAACGAACCACCGCTTGTCCGTTCTTACCTTGCATCCTTCTGGTATCAATTTTAACGTAGTGATTAACGCTAGGACAGTAGTGTTGCAACTGTAAATTTACAGTTGCAAGGGTGTCGTATGACCCCAGGTCCTAGGTAAGTTATTTTTAGCACAAGTCTTCACAAAGATCTGCATACCGCCTCACAACCTAGGAATTAAATGAAGGAGTGGGTTCTTCTGCGAACTCAATGGACGCAGAGATTAAATCATGGTTCATATTTTACCGTAATTAACCAAACTATGTATTTTTTGGAAAAACATAGATAAAGTAACGTAATGATCTAAACTGGCTTTTGATCTTAGTTAATGCTTGATAATGATTAAGTGTATATTGTAATCATAATGTTTAAGTTTATTTTTTATTTTTTTCTTAGTATAAGAATATGTTTGTATTAATATTTCCCAAAGGAAATATACGCTCTGCATGCTCTAGATCGTCCAGATAGGACTTCTTTCTTAAGATTATTGTTAAGCTATAAGAATAATGCTATGTTCCTGTAATCTGTTTAGAACTTTGTAGAAATAGGAATTCTTAGACGATAACTTAAATAATTCGGCCCCGTTTTTATTGTAAAATAATGTCATTTAGGACATATAGAAAAAGCTCTCAGAAGATGGCCAATGCTTCTGCTGCAATAGAGAAATTTCAGTTTGGCGATGGGGGATGTCGCATCGTCTGAAGTTTCGCTCAAGTCATATGAAGTCCTGCTGAAGTCAGGACCTGAAACCTGTAACAAGTCCTGTAACAACTCTCCCATGTGTTGTTCTTTTTGTACAGGCAATGTTCTTCCTAGGTGTCAACAAGATAAATGGTTGGACCCATGGAACTAACATCTGGCGTAAAGTACCTCAAGAGGACTGAAAGGACAAGAAACCCTCAGGCGATTTAGACCTTCTGCTGCTCAATAGGCCTGTTGAAATAGCCCCTCCCCAAAGAGGAGGGACTCCCTTTTGATCCTGAAGCCTAGGTTGAAGATCAAGGGTGAAATTGAATACTCTCCCATGTGTTGTTCTTTTTGTACAGGAAATGTTCTTCCTAGGTGTCAATAAGATAAATGGTTGGACCCATGGAACTAACAACTGGCGTCAAGTACCTCAACAGGACTGAAAGGACAAGAAGACCTCTGTTCCCAAAACCACAAGAAACACAAACATTTGACTCGTACCTATGTACATGCCCTCAAGAGATGCCTAATAGCCACAGGGATTTAGACCTTCTTCTGCTCAATAGGCCTGTTAAAATAGCCCCTCCCCAAAGAGGAGGGACTCCCCTTTGATCCTGAAGCCTATTGGCAAAACTGCACAAGATGACACACCTTGCCCTTTGCGGTACTTCGAGAATACCCGAGGCAGTCAGAGAGTTGGAGCTTTAGTCAATACTTTCCCCGGGGCACGAATAGATCAGAGATTTTGATAGTCATAAGGGATGGGGCACTGAGGCGTCGTATATGTGGTACTCTAATATAAATTAAGTTAAACGAAACACAGCTTGTCCGTTCTTACCTTGCACCCTTCTGGTATTAATATTAACGTAGTGATTAACACTATCACAATATAATATATATATATATATATATATATATATATATATATATATATATATATATATATATATATATATATATATATATATATATATATATGTATGTATGTGATTACCTAATCGTGTGTGATTACCTAATTGTGTTTACGGGAAAGAGCCCAAAGCTCGTGTCTTCCCGTCTCCTCATCGGTTCCATTTTATACTTAGTGATACTTATCATACCTGTCCTTAAAACTATGGATTGAGATAGCATTAACTACCTCCTCGCTTAGCCAATTCCAATTATCAACTACTCTTACACTGAAAAAGTATTTCCTTACATCCTGCAAACAAGCTTTCTTACGAAGCTTCAAACTATGACCTCTAGTTCTAGAGCCAGCCATATCAAAATATCGATCCCTATCCACTCTATCATAACCATGAAGGAATTTAAAGACTGTCACCATATCCCCCCTCACTCTTCTAGCTTCCAGTGATGGTAAGTCTAATTCCCTCAGCCTCTCATCATAACTGAGATTGCGTATTTCTGGCACCAGTTTCGTGGCATGTCTTTGAACTTTTTCAAGCTTAGCTATGTCCTTTTTCAAGTGCGGATTCCAAAAGGGGGCTGCATATTCGAGTTTTGGCCTCACAAAGGTTACATAAATATTTCTGAACATTTCCTTGTCCATGTGCCTGAAGGCTACCCTTACATTTGATAAGAATGCATATGCTGCCCTTACTATGCCATTTATATGTATTTCTGGAGACAAATCTGCCAGTATGTTTACTCCTAGATCTCTCTCATTTTCTATCTCTTGAAGTTGTACTCCAGCCGAGTAGTCAAGCTTGGGCCTTCTTGCACTTGTACCCATTCTCATTACCTTACATTTTGAAGTATTGAATTTCATTAGCCACTTTTCTGACCACTCATGCAGATTATTTAGATCCTCCTGAAGTTCTCTACCATTGTTCTCGTTTTTTACTTTCTTCACAATCTTTGCATCATCTGCAAACATATTCATGAATGAATTTACAGACTCTGATAGGTCATTTACATATACAAGGAACAAAAGTGGCCCTAAAACTGAACCCTGTGGAACTCCACTACTAACTTTTCTCCATTCAGACACTGAGTGTCTTACTCTAACCCTCTGTTCCCTTCCTTCTAAGTAAGTTTTTATCCATTCCAAAACATTTCCACCTATTCTAGCCATTGATTGCAGCTTCCTAATAAGTCTCCCATGTGGAACAGTGTCAAACGCTTTCTGGAAGTCTAGGAATATGCAATCTGCCCAGCCCTCTCTTTCCTGTAAGATTTGGCTTACCTCATCATAAAATTCTAATAAGTTTGTTACTGTTGATCTACCTTCTCTGAAGCCATGTTGCCTCACTGACAAAAAGTTGAAGGATTCCAAGTGAAGAGAGATATGTTTCCTTAGTAGTTTCTCCATAACTTTGCAAACTATGCTGGTCAAGGAAACTGGTCTATAGTTCAGAGCCGTATCCCTCCTTCCCTTTTTGAAGATAGGTATCACATTTGCTTGTTTCCAGCATCTTGGAATCTCCCCCGACTCCAGTGACTCCTTAAATATGATACTTAGTGCCACTGATATTGTGTTTGCGCATTTTTTAAGCACATGAGGGGATATGTCATCGGGACCTGTAGCTTTATGAACATCTAAATCCATCAGCGCTTTGCATACCTCTGTGGCTGTAAGGTTGATGTTCTCTAATACCGGCCCTTGAGCTTCTATCACTGCAATCTGAGGGGGTGGGGTATTTTCTACTGTAAATACTGACTGAAACTCCTTGTTCAATTCTTTGCAGATCTCTTCATCCGTCTCAGTGATGCTTCCATCCGCTCTCTTTAGCCTTAAAACCTGTTCTTTTACCTTCAGTTTTCCTCTGATAAAGCTGTGGAAAAGCTTGGGATTTTCTTTAGCCTTCCTGGTGATGTCCCTCTCATAGTCTCTCTCTGCCTCTCTCCTTTTACTTAGGTAGTCATTTCTTGCTCTTTTGTAGGTTTGCCAGGCATTTATGTTTTTTTTCCTCCTATACCTTTCCCAGCATTTGTCTCTCCACTCCTTAGCTCTTTTACACCCATTATCGAACCATTTCTCTCTGGCATGAATTACACCTACTTTGGTGACAGGTATGCAGCAATCTACTATCTTCCCATATTTCTCACAAAAGATGTCATACATTTCTTGTACAGATTTGTTGTAAAATAAGGTTCTCCAGTCAATAACTGCAAAAAGCTCAT
>JAXCGZ010007836.1:30000-35000 GCA_037179515.1 Halocaridina rubra
ACATGCACTCGAAACACTCGTTTCAGCTCCTTGAGTTAAAAACATCTCAACTTCAATTATGACGGAGGGAAAGCTCTAATATTTTACACAGTTGCACTTTTAGGTACAGATGGAATATAGAGAACATGAAAGCTTAATAAAAAGATATATCGTGTTTCTACAATATGAAAACTAATTTTGAGTGCCGAGAACTGGATAAATACCTTGAGCGTTCTACGGTAATTTTTGAAGCAAAGTTGGTATTGATTATAGGACTATCTCATGTATAAATTACCTTCTGTAATGCTCTCTGCTGAGTGGTGATCCAGAGCAGCAATGGAATAAAATACTTATATAATTTACCTGAAAAACTGACCAGCATTCGGGCATCTACAGAAGAAAGAGGCGAACACAGCAACAGAGAAACCATCAAGATAACAATACTAAGACATAAGTATTCATAACAAGAATGGAAAGACATTTTCTTTTTCTTTGGAATTCTCTTTCTTAATCTCAACCATTTAGGCCATCTCCCATTTGCCTTTCCTATCAAACTTATAAAGATATAATCCGTTACTGCATGACACGATTATCTCAAAAGACTTCAATCATAAAAATCACGGAGTACGTCATTCCAGCTCGAATCTTTTCTATGGCAATTTTGTGTTTAAATCAGGTGTGGAAGCTACAAGAAAAATGATTTTTTCTTGCGTAAATATGAAGTTCAATGGTTTTCTGTGGCTACAATGATCTTTTCCTAATATATGCAAATATATTTCATATAGCGGGGACAACGGAAGCGCAGTGGCTACAACACTACTCGAGAAGTGACAGACCCGAGACTGGGCCATCGCGGAGCGCTAGGAAGGGCATCCAACATGTCAGTCCAACCCTATTCTAATGCAGTAACCTCCTGGCACCCTTGGTGTTGGGTCACTCTAAAACATCGTCCCATCGTCCTTTTGTTGGGGAAAGGACAGAAAGAAGGGGGGAGTGACGATTATATTGTGTACAAACATAGTTTTATATATATATATATATATATATAGATCTATATATATAAATAATAAAAAGAAAATAAATAAATAAACATTAAGTAAAATAACGTCTTTGAAAAATATACTTTAAAGAAAGAAAATTCCGACTCAATTTACTGTATTTCTGACCGTTACGGCTGTGGTAAAGAACATACCCCATAGTGAGTGCGAGAGGGAATCTCATACCTCCCTACCAGTGCATCATTGTGTGTGTTAAAATACTTACACACACACACACACACACACCAGTCTGATAGGCTCAGCGCAAGAGAGGCATATACTTGAAAACGACACCAAGCTCTGAATTTGACCACCCCTCCTTACACCCCCATCACCAAATACTCTCCTTATGGCTACCCCCCCACCTGAAAGGGGAACACGTTCCTCGACGAAGGTACTGGCCAAAGACAGAGGTATCAAACCTAGGTCTGTGTTCCCAAGGAAGGATTTTCACCTTCTAAGCTTTCCAGAAGGTATACCTCTCGCGGAAAAATTTCAATGGAGGAATAAATTCCTTCCCATTCACCATCATTCGCTGAGCATTCCCAACCAAAGCAAATGGTGGTTTAATCATTTATATGTCATGAGGAAAAACAAGCATCTTATTGAAGAATTGCAAAGGGGTGTGCATGGGGGGCTCCAATTCGTGTCAAAGGATAAGCCACCTCTTAGAACATTTTTCATTAAAGGGTTTCCTACTTATTGGAATAAAGAACAACTGCACTCCCTCCTAGGAAATGAAGATGGAAAATACATCGAAAGCCTACAACGCTTAAAGTATGATGGAAAAGAATCTTCAACTCTAAAGATGATGTGGAAATCAATTGAAGTCAATCCTCCAGAAGAAATTGTCCTTCTTCCAGGGATTAAAGATCCCCCTATCCTCAAAGTGCAAGAAAAATCTTCAACCAACATCCAGCGCTCCCTCTATTGCCAGAAGGGGCACACTTATCAAAAATGTTCAGCAGAGACTGCTGGGCCCATCACAACAACTCCTCGGTCCCGGACTTGCTCACGATGTGGCACAGTCACTGAAAATATGTGGGAGCATAACTGTTCCCAGCAGAATGAAGATAGTATCACCTCGGAGAGCCAAGATACAGGATCTGCCGAGGGTGAATCATTACTGACAACTACAGATGAAGCAGTTCAGGTACAAATTGTAGCAGTAAAGGAACAAATCACTGCAGTGAATGAACAAATTGTAACAGTGAATGAACAAACTATCAGAGATAACGACCGAGAACTACAGTGCAAAAATAACTCCTATGAAAAGATGCTCAAAAACTTAAAAGAGCAAGTAGCTACATTAATGATTCAGCTTGAAAACATGACAAATGAATCATTTAAGGTTTGTCCTATATCATCTCAAAATGATAATGGCAGTGACAAGAAAATAGCTCAAAGAACCCGAATAACACGAGCAGCTAAAGTCAAAGGTAAAGCCCTCATACTTGAACAGGTAAAATTCCTTAACACTGCAGATAGTTAGATGCAGATATCACTCTCCCAACTTTCTATTCTTTATTTTTTTTTTTCTTTCCTTCTAATTAATCACACCCTTCTTACTACAATGAACCTGTCTCTTATCTCTATGTCATACCTTTTCTTCATAAATAGATATGTGTGTGTGTGTGCATGTGCATGCATATATAAGGAGATTCTCATGTATGTAGGTATGTGGGTGTATGTGTATATGTATATGTATATGCATATACGTGTGTCTATCACTATTCCTATAGCTGTTGGTGTGAATACTGTTGTGACACTAGTGATTGTTATTATAATCATTAACTTCATGATTGTTGCTATAATTAGGTATTGTCATGTGTGCATATGTGTGTGTGCATGTGTCTGCATATATATATGCAGGTATGTGCACATATATATGTGTATGCTTGTATGTGTGAATCGTCATTCTCATAACAGTTACCATAACTGCTGTTGTGACACTGGTGATTGTTACTGTACTCATTACTTTTGTGATTATTACTGTAATTCTTGTTATCAAGGCCCTAATTATGCGTTCTGATCTTTTCATGCATTACAAAATCTTAACTTTCAATATTCATTCTTTGAAGAAAAGATTTGTGGATATTTTGCACTATGTTAAAAAAGAGAAACCAACATTTGTATGTCTGCAAGAAAGTTTGCACTCTCATCAGTTGTGCAACATAAGAGGCTATTCCAAATATTCGCTTGATAGTAAGCAAGGCCTCACCACTTATATTAGTAACTGCATTCCCCATCAGTTAATCGAAACCAGCACTAATCCAAGTAATGATGGTGAGGATAACAAGAATGTCACATATATGCTTTTCAAAATAAATGTCAAAACCAATCCTTTTTATGTTTGTAATACATATATTGGAACTGATGCCTTTAATGAAGCAAAATTACCACATCCCCTTATGTATGAGAACATTATATTCGCTGGAGATTTTAATGCAAGGCACAAAGAATTTGCAGAAACATCTGATAACATCTGTAATTACAATGGCAGACGGCTCTATGAGTTTATTAGTGATAACAATTTTACCTTACTAGGACCACGTTTGCGTACCCACCTTAGAGGTGGTAGACTAGACTACATATTTTATCATGGTTTAGAATATGGGAAAGACTTTACTTGCAGAAGAATAGACGATCTATTGTCTGACCATTTTGCACTTGAGAGCACATTCCTACTCGATTCCGGCATTTGTCAAGCACATAAACGAAAGCAGATAAATATTCCTATTGAATTCGTTGCCCCTTTTCGCTCTTTTATGGCTTCTACATTTGAAAATATAGATATTCAGACCATTACAGGCCAAGAAATCTACGATCTCTTAATAGAACGGATATATTTATTCCATAGAACTTACATACACAAGCCTAAACACAAGGCAATCAAGAAGAAAAACAATTGGACAGAAGATAACAAGCTAAACACATTTAAAAAACAGGTAGACAGTGCAGTTGATATGTATAAAAGGGACAACAATGCAACCACTCTTGAAAATCTGCTACTTACTCTACGAGAGTACCGTGAGCTTAAAAGTGATGTCCGAACTAAGCACTTTCAAAACTTCCTACAGTCTATCAATGCTCATACGAGTAGTTCTAAAATCTGGCAGTCAATTAATGCCCTGGTTGGCAAAAACATCAGTGTGTCACAAACAAATGATTCCCAAACTCTTGCTGAAGAACTTCTCTTACAATACTCTAAGACATCTTCCTTTGAAAACCTTCCTTGCGATATTCAACAACGATTAAGAAATCTTGACTTTGAAAGAATGATGAACATAGAATTATCCTGTGCAAGAACAATGGAAGAGGACAGATTCATTGACTACATAACCAAAAATGAGTTGGACTTTGCTCTCTCCCATGGGAAGAGCACCTCTCCGGGTGAGGATGGCATTACGTACCAAGTAATCCGAGATCTTAATGATGATATTTGTAATGGTATTAATCCAATTCAGTTTTTATTCAGCACTATTTATAATGAGGGCACACTTCCAAAACAATGGAAAAAAAGCATTATTATTCCAATTCCAAAAAAAGAAAGTACAAAATTAAGACCTATCTCTCTGACATCCTGCTTCTGCAAAGTCTTTGAGAGAGTCATTCTTAACAGACTTGATTTCACACTCGAGGGAAAATTATCACATAATTTGTATGGATTTATGAAAGGAAAAAGTACCAAAGACTGTTTTGTAGAATTTATGAATGTTGAGCACTGCTCTGAAGTCACTGTTTTTCTAGATTTGCAAAATGCCTTTGATATTGCAAATAGAACCGTTATTTTAGATCATTTAGCAACTTTAGGGGTCAAAGGTAAACTACTGCAACTAATCAGATGCTACCTAAGTAGTCGAACCTCTAAAGTGTACTATAAAGGATATCTTACTTCCAGCGAAAAGGAATTTACACTGGGAACTCCTCAGGGAGGAGTTCTGTCTCCCCTTCTCTTTAACATCTTAATGGATAAGCTTCTCA